>JAGGCT020001606.1:30000-35058 GCA_017654935.2 Phymorhynchus buccinoides
ATCATCGTCATCAACAACAACTGAATAACAACTACTACTACTACTACTACTACTACTACTACTACTACTACTACTACTACTACTACTACTACTACTAATACTACTACTACTACTACAACTTCTTGCTCCTCCTTCTCCTCCCTCCTCCTCCTCCTTCTCCTCATCGTTACTGTCATCATCGTCAGTCAACTTCATCCTCATCTTCAATTTCGCTCCTGAGCATACGCGACCGGGAAACACAGTTTATAAAGAAAGTGTGTTTAAAGACACACCAGATCCATGAGTGAAAATCACGGGTTTCACGTGTTTCCCTCTCTCGCTGGTAAGAAATCTTATTTTGACCAGGGCCTGTATTCACGTTGAGATAGCATGAGACTTAGCATGATGCTAACTTAGAAGCTCTTCCAATGTCCTATGGGATTTAATAGGACTTTTGGAAGAGCTTCTAAGTTAGCATGAGGCTAAGTCTCATGCTATCTCAACGTGAATACAGGCCCTGGTTTTGACTCCCATACAAATGCCCCCAAATTGAAAACGAAACAGACATTTTAAAGAGCAGCCTCAATTTGAAGTTGGGGAAATTTGCATGTGGGTCACACCTACCCAGAAAAAAAACAAGGGACTTAACCTTGGCTGGGTCAGTGAGTCTTTAACGTCCTCCGACCTGGAACAGGTACATGTGGGACATTTTAAATGTAAAGATAGTGGGACGATCCTGGAGGTACTGCAATACCAGGAAAGAGCCGTAATAACCATTCTTATTAAAGGTTTACGCACCAATGTTGCTGTATATACACTGTACCGTGCAGAACTGGCGCTAGTATTGTAAAAACAAAAAAGTACTGCCAAGACACTGGATAAAACGTCGCACGCCTAATACCCCAACATTAATTGGAGTAGGCCACCAAAGATAGAACAATGGAAGCAACACCTTGTCCTCTGATCTTCTTGATCTTGATAATTAATCGAAAGCTGTGAAAATATGTTTTACGTCCTCTCGGTCATAGACACATAGGGGAAGACGGGGTAAAAAGCGCATGGGCGGGTAAGAAGCCCACCCCAATTATCTCATGAAATAAAGAAAATTTCAGTCAAATTTGCCCATGAGACGAAATGCTAGACATTAACGCTCGTCTCATGGGCTAAAATGGGGACTGAAATTTGCTTCATTTCATGATAATTGGGGTGGGCTTCTTACCCGCCCATGCGCTTTTTTACCCCGTCTTCCCCTACGGGACATTTGTAAATACAAAGATGGCAAGGAACAATAACTGGGTGCAATGCCCGAAGGCAGTAGCAACACCAGTAAAGTCCCGATTTTTTTTAACAATACAGCATAGGTGTAGCGGTAACCACGCCTCGGTTAAACCTCATCGGCTATGGTACCGCCACGAGTACAATTTGATAGTCGAAAGCGCCACACTGTGGCATTATATCGACGAGTCCCACTGACCTCCCTTGATAACATCGAGCTCAAGGGCTTAAAGACCCATGCCCACAAAGTGACTGACCCGGCTGGATTAAGTCCTTTAGGGGTTTTTTTCTGGGTCGGTGTGGCCCACATACAGACTTCCTCATCATATGCGATCGAAGGCTGCTCCTTTAATAGTGATGCATCTCGTTTTCGTGCATGAGGATAATTTGTATGGGAGCCACACTTGGTCAAAATAAGATTTTTCTTACCAGCGAGAGAGAGGGAAACCCGCCGTGAAACCCCGTGATTTCACTTACGGGACCTGGTGGGTCTTTAAAATTAATATCCTGATAATGAAGTTTTTTGGGTTTTTTTAACACAAAACATAAAGGATTTCTTTCCTACATGTGCCACACCCCCCCCCCCCCCCCCCCCGCCCCCCACCCCCCACCCCCCCTACAGTTGTCGGCTATCCTTGCATTTTCACACTTGCCTTTCTTGCCAACATTAAGCTGTATTTATGAACCCGTCTTTTCAGCTAATTATCTTTTTTTTTTATACTAATTAATCGCAGTCATGATAAAGACCATTATCTAATGATGACAGTCATTTTTTTATAACGTAGATCTATCACTAAATCGCAAACCACCAACCCTCACGTCACTAACCCCACCCTTCATCCTCCATTACATCTGCTTCTTAAAGACCCACCAGATCACGTGTCAAAATCACGGGTTTTTCACGTGTTTTTCCTCTTATAGCTGGAAAGAAATCTTGTTTTGACCAGGTCTCACTCCCAGAGAAATGCCCCCAAATTCAAACCGAAACATCATTTGAAAGAGCAGCCTCATTTGAAGTCGGGGACATGTGTATGTGGGTCACAGCTACCCAGAAAAAACCAAGGGACTTAATCGTGGTGGGTCAGTGGGTCTTTAACACCTTCCTTCTAGCCCAGTCTTTTGACAAACACCGGGGGGCCGTTTCACAAGTGCTAACGTTACGTAGCGTGAGCGCAAATGGGCAAAAACGGTGCTAAGAAACACCTCTATCGCCGACGTTTGCCAAAAAACGTTTTGTGGCTACTCCCAAAGTATCTCTTGGCGAACTATCACGTGACTAGCATGGGGTGAATACATTTCTTGTTGTTGATTGGTCCATTAAAGTTTGGTTAAAATAATACTTTTTTTTTTTTTTTGACCAATCAGACAAGAGCTTGTAATATTCTTCCGCAAACGTTTTCTAAAGTGTTTCTTAGACCCCCTTTGGCGTAACAGTTATGCGCACGGCAACCGTCGTCTAGAGAAACTCAACCCTGCTTCTTAACACCTTCCTTCAAGCCCAGTTTTCTTTTTTGTTTACCTCTTTTTGACAAACACCTTGTGTCCGTTTCACAAGAGAGAGAGAGAGAGTAACAGTTCGCACAATTCGGCAAAAACGGTCCTAAGAAATACCGTCGTTTGCCGATTGTTTGGCGAGCCAGTGACCGTCTTCCAAACCTGGCAAGCGAAAAACTATCACGTGACTTGCTTTTTCTACAAGTTTTCTTTTATTAGTCTCGCGAGAACGAGATTGATAATGGCAGCATGGGGTTAATGTATTTCTTGTTGTTGAGTGGCCCATTAAGATTTGGTAAAAATAATATTTTTGGGGGTTCCAATCAGAGAAGTGCTTGTAATATATAATCGAGGGGTGAATGCCAGAACTGCCCATCTGTGCTCTTTATTCCTTTTGAGATAGATCGTTCTGGCAGGCACCCATCAAACGTTTTGTAAAGTCGTTTCTTCTGTCGCAATCGTTTTACTCTCGCGCGCAGTGACGACCTCTCGTGAAATTCTGATGAAAATCCGTTTTAACGTCCTCCGGTCTGAAACAGACACATATGGGACATTTAGTAGATATAAAGATGGTGGGAACGATCCTGGAGGCAATGCCCGGAGGCAGTGCAACTCCAGGAAAGTCCCGATTTTTTAACGATACAGATGTATATTAAGTAAGTATAATATCGTGAAATTCTGATTGAATGAAAAATGGTGTTTTACGTCCTCTCGGTCTGGAACAGACACATATGGGACATTTGTAAATACAAAGATGGTGGGAACGATACTGGAGGCAATGCCCGGAGGCAGTGCAACACCAGTAAAGTCCCGAATTTTTACCAATGATCAGATAAGTGTAAGCAGTAACCACGCCTCGGTTAAACCTCATCGGCTATGGTACCGCCACAGAGTAACTCTCGTGAAATTCTGGGAACGAAAATGGAGTTTTACGTCCTCTTGGTCTGAATCAGACACATATGGGACATTTGTAAATACAAATATGGTGGGAATAATACTGGAGGCAATGCCCGGAGGCAGTACGAAACCAGTAAAGTCCCGATTTAAAAAGAAATTAATACAGATAGCTGTAGCGGTGACAACGCCTCGGTTAAACATCATCGGCTATGGTACCGCCACAAGTATTTAATTTTTATTTGACTCGTGAAATTCTCAGAAGAAAAGTTTTGTTTTACGTCCTCCCGGAATTAACCATGTGGGACTGTGAAATTATGTGAAAATGATGTTTTACGTCCTCTCGGTCATAGACACATATGGGACATTTGTAAATACAAAGATGGTGGGAACAATACTGGCTGCAATGCCCGGAGGCAGTGCAACACAAATAACGTCCCGAGTTTTTAACAATATAGATAGGTGTAGCGGTAACCACGCCTCGGTTAAACCTCATCGGCTATGGTACCGCCACGGATTTTTTTGCGTGTGAAATTATTCTGAGAGAGAGAAAAATAGAGATTTTACGCCTTCTGAGTCAAAAGACTATTTGGGGCATTTAAAATGATAAAGATCCTGGAAAAAAAGTGGATTTTTGTTTGATAAGATATAATTTTGAAAGTTTATGAGTTTTATGTAGATTTTTAGGATAATTTATTTGTTTTTAAGAGAGTTTTTTTAGAAGTTTTAATTGCGCACAAGTTTAGAGTATAAAATTTTATGTTTGTGATAAAATATTTTGATTGTAAAAGATATTTAGCTGTTTGCTTTAAGTCTGGCAGATTGGAGGAGGTCTGATTAAAAAACCCCAGGGCTACAATTAAAATTCATGCGTTTTATGCTCAACTGAGCTATTTTTTAAAAAAATCCGTGTTTGTGCTCGGGAAGAGCTTTATTATTAAAATCTTTGACAGGCATTTGCCTGTATACAAGCTATATATACAGTTTAAAAAACCTAAAAGATATTATTAAAAAATGTTATGTACATTATTGTTATGTACATAACTTTTATATACAAACTATTTAGTTAAGTTATGTTTTTTAGGTATTTAGCCTATTAGAAATTATCTCCTTACCACTCCCTTTATATGCACCACACTCCCACTCCACCCACCAATTACTACCGCCTTCCACCCACCAATTACCACACCCCCTTCCACCTCACAATTACCCCCCTCCCCCTCCCATTCTACTCTCTCTCTACCCCCCCCCCCCTCTCTCTCTCTCCCACGCACAGACACACACCTTCTATCTCCTCTTACTACGGGGGTTGACTTTATCCAATGTCGTACAGATGACAGATGTTCCTGCTGTCTCTGTGGTTATTCAACTTTTTTTTAGGGTTGGCTGTTGTCGTTCTCATAAGAATGGGACAGT
>JAGGCT020001607.1:0-5000 GCA_017654935.2 Phymorhynchus buccinoides
ACCGGAGATACGGGCGCCGAGAGGCCGGTGGATGCGCGTTTCGCGCATTTGCCGAACCGCGCAAATGACACGGCCGCCTCGGTTGCCGTTGCCATCGGCCCGTTAGGGCTTACAGCAAATTTGAAGCGATTCGGTCGAAAAACGGCTGAGTTATAAGGCCCGTTTCGTGTTTCAGACACACACACACACGGACAGTTGGCTTATTACTATATGATAACCAAGACACTTCTCTGACACATTGCCCTTCTTTGTAAGCATTACAATTACCTCCCTATTAAAAATGTCCCTCCCACTTAAGACCTTAGTTTGGATGATTTTCAAGGTGTTAACAGAGAGGTTCCACTGTAATTATTTTATAAATAATCAAAACAATTCTAAATCGTCAATGAAAACTCGCCTTGTCCCAGTTGCCATCCATGACGTGCGTTCTCAAATCAGCTGCCACCGTGTCTTCCATCTCACAGCCAGACTCGGTGCACAGCTGGTCGGCCGTTTGGCTGCTCAAGGAAAACATTAATACAGTGAAAATGTGACCATTCTGAATCTGAATCATTACACTGTTCAATCCCATATGGATGCTTAAACACTGTTGTGTAGTGTGGCAGCAATAACAAATAAATAAAAATAAAAAAATAAAATACCAAGAGTAGCTCTGGTCTTCCACACGTTTCATGTTGTTATTGTTGTTGTAACTCACACTCCCTGGCTAAAAGACTCTAGGGATCATAAAAGACTCCAGGGATCATCTGAACAGCCGAAGCACTTAAACACTATAATAGTGCAAATGCATCAGCAAGCCCTGGGATGAGAACATTACGTGTGTGACTGTTTTTGATTACCCCGCCCCATGGGCAGCCACATTCAGGCTTTGGGGGATACGCGTTTCAGGGCACCGGTGGGTTAGGCCAATCCGGCCACGGTACGTTGTGACCCCCAGGAATAAACCCTGACCAGCACAGCCCCAACCTTCATGGCCACGTTTTGCTGCCAGGGTTCCACCAGTGGGGATACCGGGGGGTCTTCCATACAAATAATTCCCCGACCTTCTGGAAATTATGTGCTTGTAACTTCCTCTAATCTCTCTCTCTCTCTCTTTGACTCTGACTTTTTCTTCGCTTTGTGTCATCTATTATCTTTCTGACCTTTGGGCCCATTCTTCTGTCTTTTTTCCCCAAAAAATCTTCCATATAGTTTTCTCTTTTGAGCTCCTCTGAAATCGGAATGTGTTGGCTGAATGCAGTGAGGAGACCAGTGAAGAATGGAAAACGGACACATACGTATCCATTGTGGCCTTATGGCCCGGGAACGCAGAATAAGAAGAAGAAAAAGAAGAAGAAGCAGCTGCCAGGGAGGGAGCATGCTGCGATACAATAAGAATTGAGAGACTGTTGAGCTCCCGTTTGAAGAGCGCAAAGCTAAGAACCTTTGCAGCAAAAATGCTGGAAGAGAGTTCCAGATGTCCAGAAACGGTTCTTGGGGGGGGGGGGGGGGGGGGGGGGGGGGGGGGTGGGGGGGGGGGGGGGGGGGGGGGGGGGGGGGGGGGAATCCGTTTGAAATTGTGTTCCAATTAATTCTCCAAAATTTAAGTCATAAGTTTCTTTCTTGTCCATTGGCAATGTACAACGCACATGGAAACTAATGAATGTTATAAATTCTTGTTTGAGCTAACGTGTTTGTCAACTAATGGCTACTACAGGCATGGGAATTGTCAGTCTTTTGGCTGATTTCAGCTTTTTTGATGGTCCTCTTCAGTCTTTTTTTTTGGCAAGTTTCAGTCTTTTTTATGGTCCAAGAGGACATTTATGAGATAACATAAAGAAACCCAATGAGTAAAACTTAAGTTATTGGTTATAAATGAATGCAAAATGAACTAAATATATCAGTCTTATCTCTAATACTGTTTTTAAGGCTTAGATAACAGAAGAAGCTTCATTTTCTGGGGGCTGTATCCCAACACACACGGTTTTCAGTTGTTGTTTTTTATTCCTTGTTCCTATGCCTGCTTCCAGACCCCAATTTTCAGTCTTTTTTGTCTTCTCTAATTCCCATGCCTGCTACTAGTACTACAGTGGAACCTCCCTTATAAGATCTTCAAAAAACATCCAAAATTCCAAAATGAGGTCTTAAATGGGAGGGAGTTGTGTAAGGGAGGTCATTTCAATACTTACAACGGGCAATGTCTCGGAGAAGTAGGTCTTAAGTTCGAGGGAGTCTTATAGGGGGGGGGGAGGTCTTTTAAGGGAGGTTCCACTGTACCAAAATGTTAAACAATGACAATACCTATTTCAATATTAAGCACTTAGGCTTAGTAGCAGCATGATATGTTCATGAACTTGAGGGGGGATCTACGCATGCGCGAAGAAGAAGACGTCCTCTGGCAATTGTCCGTAAATCGTATTCGAATTCATTCGTTTTCTCTTAGAGTTAGAGTTAGAGTTTAGGTCTCATCTCTCTATTTTCAAACTTTAGAAGTTTACGGACACTTGCAGAGGTAAATTTGTTCCTTTTTGTTGACGTCTTCAAGCAAAAAGTAATATCGTTTTCCCTCTTGCTGAATAGGTGAACTTTCACTGTTTCAGCCATTATGTTTGTTTACTTCCGGTTCAGTTTTCTACTTTTGTGAAGAAACTATTCAGAAGGACATCAAGTGTCTCAACTATGATCCATCAGCTGAAGTGGCCATCCCTTCAACATTGCCGAGAAACAGAAAGACTAGCAATGCTGTTCAAATTGCAGAAAGATCTGGTATCAATGAAAAGGCTTAAAGAGAAACTCGCTCTGGCACCTGAATGCCAGCGTCGCGCCCACACCAAACAGCTGGCCCTCATCTTCTGCAAGACAAAGTATCGGCAGGCCAGCTTCCTACCCAAAACCATCAAAGCATGGAATGATCTCTCCCATCAGGCTGTTGAGGCAGAGACTCTGGACACCTTTGTGTCTACTAGGGCAACTCTCAAACATACTACGCTTCTCCCCTCCCCTCCCCCCACCCCCCCTTCAGTAGCTTAGATGGCTCCTGCCCGATTCAGCATGATGTTTGGGGTCAGTTGAACGGTCCCTGACTGGCTGGGTCTGGGGTCCGCTGAACGGTCCCTGACTGGCTGGGTCATGTAGCACAGGGTGGTGGAGATTATCTACCTTTCTCCCCCTCCCCCTCTCTCTCTCTTCTTCTTCTATCTATAGATTAGGGCCGAAGTATTCTGTGCATATTTTCCGTAGATCCCCCTGAATTTACAGTGACAAAATAATCAGCAAATGATTGTGGTTGCTTGAAGGAAAGAACTTGACTAAACATGTTTATCAGTAATAATCATACTGGGACTTTATCAGTGTATGAATGATTGATGAAATTGTAATGAAAGCGTCACTGGTACCATTTAGCAAACATACACATTTGTCTAAGTAATCCCTGACGCATATGGACGATCACAAACTGCGACAAACTGTGACAAAGAACCGACCTAAAGAAAACCGTCTGCAAATGGGAATCTTAAATTGTTGATAAATCGCACGTCTGCTAACTAGAAAACGTATAAAATTATTCAGCTTTTTTTTGTTCTTACTTGAAACCAATGCCACGTAAATGCTGTCCAATCAGTCGCACGACATCTTGGTCTCTGTTTGTCAAAGTTTTCATTGTTGATTCATTGTTATTTTCAACAGTTCGGCTCGCCGTTTTTGTTCGGGCTCCTTGATTTTGCGATGTGGCTCCCTCGCCCTGGGCCAGTAGATCTTGGTCGACCTGCATGATATCGGAAGAAATTCGTAGCTTTTTCTGCGGTGGGGGCGAAATTCCACCGTCTTCTGGGCTTGCAAACGATGCCAGTATTACTTCACGGCACTACTACTTGTCATTTCAAGCTTGAACCATTGCGTCCCTGTTATCAACTCGCCCAACTTGAGTGAGTTCGTCTTCTGCGGCCAATTGTTTTGCTCTGTGACGTCACCCTCGCAGGGGTGATGGGAAAACCAAGCTTTCGATTTCTGATTTTTTTTTTTTTTAAACCCCAGTGAAGATGTTTGATCACTACATAATCAATCGCGCAGCACTTTTTCAACAATTCTGAAATACGGATCTATCAATAAACCTCTTATTTCAACGAGCCATAAATTAAAGGAAATAATGTAAATTTTCCTGGCACACCTTTCAACAATAACTGCTCCCGAGCACCTGTCAGTGTTTACAAACACACCTCGCCCACGTTTGGACTCTCCTTCTCTGGCTCCCCACCCCCCACCCCCACCTTAAGTCTCTGGACACAAATGTCATCCACCCCCATCCTCAAACAAAAGTACACTTGTTATCTCTTGTGTATTGTTGTGTTATTATTGTGTTGTCTCTTGTTGGTTTGTCTGCTTTACAGAGTGCGACGTGAATTATAGTTCATACATGGATTATATAGTGATTTTTTAGGACACTTGTTCTTGTTTCGTTTTATTTTCTTTTTTCCCCCTTTTTTTACAGTCAGTAGCATTTACACAGTAGTCTTCTTCTGCGTTCTCAGACCATATGGCCATAATGGATAAGGTACGTATGTGTCCGGTTCAGTTTTCACTGGTCTCCCCGTTGTGTACAGCCAACACATTCTGATTTTGGAGGAGCTCAAAGGAGAAAAAAATGTTTGGAAGATTTTTTTTTTTAAAGGCAGGAAAATGGGTCAATAAGTCAGAAAGACAGTAGATGATAGAAAACAAATGGAAAAGGCAGAGTCAAAGAGCGTGGCAGAAGTTAGGGGAAGTTACAAGCACAGAACTTCCAGAAGGTGGGGGAATTATTTTTACGAAAGACCCCCTGGTATTCCCACAAGGAGAGACTCGTGGAAAGGGGTCGGGGTCGTCCAGCTCTCCGTATGGAGGCACGAGGCATCCATGCACCCACTGCCCCACAATAGTGATCATTAATTGTTATTATTCAGTGATAGAGAGTGGCAGGTTAGAGGAAGTTACAAGCACAGAACTTCATGAAGGTGGGGGAACTATTTTTACGAAAGACCCCCTGG
>JAGGCT020001607.1:7500-25000 GCA_017654935.2 Phymorhynchus buccinoides
CATGATGAAAAAAACCTTTGTCAGCTTATTCTGTAACCCTCAATAAAGATGATTTTGACTTGACTTGACACACATTGTAAAAAAGCAAATAATCTTTTTGTTATTCAATGGTCCATCTAAGAACATATTTATTGACTTTGACTTCACACACACACACACACACACACACACACACACACACACACACACACACACACACACACACACACACACTAAAACAGTATTTTTTCAGCCCATCTGAATATAAACAGCAATAAACAGCAATCAAAATGTCATACACGGGATTTAACGATTTGCTTAGGGGTTAGGGTATCAATCAAAGAATATTAGTACCGTGGGAGTATATGCATCTGGGCCTGTATTCACGTTGAGATAGCATGAGACTTAGCATCATGCTAACTTAGAAGCTCTTCCAATGTCCTATAGGATTTAATAGGACTTTTGGAAGAGCTTCTACGTTAGCATGATGCTAAGTCTCATGCTATCTCAACGTGAATACAGGCCCTGATCACTATATAGCCCCGTATGCAGGACGTGGACAAGTCAAATGCTAAGTTCTATGTACACGTCAACGGTTTTCACTGATCCCTTGAAGTCGGAGTGTGGCTGCCCATGTGGCGGGGTAATCAAAAACGGTCGCACACGTAAAATAAATGTTCTCATCCCTATAGCTGGAGCAGTTGTGCCATAGTGTTCAAGTGCTTCGGCTGTAAGACAACAACAACAACAAGAGCAACTCTTTCCTCATGGCAACACAGGGATAGGCTGGTCATAATATGACTGTGTTGCCATGGGGAATTAGTCAAAAATATTAACGTGTATTGATGAGACCTTTACGTTCGCCCGTCTTTCCACGTGATATGATGGCGGCAGCATTGCTTAACAGGTTGTTGTTGTTGAGGTACCCTGGCTAAAAGACTCCAGGGATCATCCGAACAGTCGAAGCACTTGAACACTATGGTACTTTCCACGTGATACGATGGCGGCAGCATTGCTTAACAGGTTGTTGTTGTTGTTGATGTACCCTGGCTAAAAGACTCCAGGGATCATCCCAACAGTCGAAGCACTTGAACACTATGGTACTTTCCACGTGATACGATGGCGGCAGCATTGCTTAACAGGTTGTTGTTGTCGTACCCTGGCTAAAAGACTCCAGGGATCATCCGAACAGCCGAAGCACTTGAACACTATGGTACAAATGCATCAGCTAGGGATGAGAACATTTACGTGTGTGACCGTTTTTGATTGCCCCGCCACGTGGGCAGCTACACTCTGTCTTCGGGGTAAATGACAGGCGAATCAACGTGCAGTAACAGTAACTGTTTAATGTTGCCTATTGTGCAGGAACAACAGCACTGAAGAGAGTATTTCAATGTTGTTGGCTTACCCTGGCTAAAAGACTCCAGGGATCATCCCAACAGCGCGGAAGCACTTGAGCACTATGGTACAAGTGCATCAGCTACGGATAAGAACATGTGACTGTTTACTTATTCTGCTTCTTCTGCGTTCCCAGGCCATAAGGCCACAATGGGTACGTATGCGTCCGTTTTCCAGTTTTTACTGGTCTCCTCGCTGCATTCAGCCGACACATTCCGATTTCGGAGGAGAAAACTGTATGGAAGATTTTGTTGGAAAAAAGGCAGGAGAATGGGCCAACAAGTCAGAAAGATAGTAGATGACACAAAGCAAGGAAAAAGGCAGAGACAAAGAGAGAGACAGATTAGAGGAAGCTACAAGCACAGAACTTCCAGAAGGTGGGGGAACTATTTGTACAGAAGCCCCCCCTCCCCGGTATCCCCACGGGGGAGGTCACTTTCATCACATCACATAAGGCTATAGGCTAGTATAGGCCTTTTGCCCTCATTAATGGTGATTTTTGCATCAAAAGATCAATGTTTCTTAGTTTGCCCATGGATCTATTTTGGCATTAGTGCATCTGCCCATGGATCTATTTTGGCATGAAATACAAAGCTAAGTGTAGCTTTGTATTTCATATCAATCCAAATCTGTAGAAGAAGTATGATTGGACAATTTTCATTGTGATCGGTTCTGTATTATTTTTAGGCTGGGGCAACTGGAACAATTGTTTGCTTACACACAAACATACAGAGAGAGGGGAGGGGGGGAGAGGAAGGAGAGGGGGAGGGAGGGGAGGGGGAGAGAGAAGAAGAGAGACAGAAAGATAAGGAGGGGAGGTAGGGAGAGAGAGTGTGTGTGCGTGTGTGTGCGTGTGTGTGTGTGTGTGTGTGTGTGTATGCACACGTGTGTGTGTGTGTGTGTGTGTGTGTGCATGTGCGTGTGGGTGGTGTGTGAGAGAATATACAAAAGGCAGAACATTATTCTTGTCTGCATTCCCTCACATGCTCAATCAAGTTCAAGCGAACAAACAGCACCCTGTATTTGGTTTGATTTTTCATATTTTATTCCTCAAGCACAGATCCCTCAAATAAAATATGAAAATGAATAACAAAGAAGAGAATACTAAGAACCATTAAAGACACGAATAAAACAAACAAACATGCTCTGAAATTATACCAAAAAATGTCTTTAATGCAAACAAAATCACACCACCCATATGCATATTATTAGCCGTGCGTGTACTGAGAGTGGTGGAAACATTTCATATTAAATAATAGGAATTGTACGGAAATAATTAAGGGGAGTAATTTTATGGTGTGTAGGAGCTAAATCCCGTCTATCTCCTAACGGTGATCTAAACACATTGCATTTATCACGCACAGCTTTATATGCTTCACAATAAATGAATAACCCTCTGTATCATTTGATGAACACACAGGACAATTAGCATCAGCAGAAAAAACCCTCCAAAAAACAAGCAGAAAAACCCGACCACAAAGAGAGAGAGAGAGAGAGAGAGAGAGAGAGAGAGAGAGAGAGAGAGAGAGGAGAGAGAGAGAGAGAGAGAGAGAGAGAGAGAGAGAGAGAGAGGGGGGTGGGGGTGGGGGGGGGGGGGGTAAGTTACAAACATGGAACTTACAGAAGATGGGAGAACTATTTTGTATAGAAAACAATGTTCTAAACCCTGTGCTATATATTGTCACGCTTAATACCATAACCGCCTCCTTTTCTTTTTTCGCTTTGAGTGAGAAAAACTAACTGTGTGTCACTCACGCTAAATGCTATTTCTCATGAATGCAGCCTGGAACACAAAATTGCCTTAGTCTGATTTAGGCTGTTCGTCTATGAGTGAGATGATATGTAGTAGGTCAATGTTTATTGAAGAGATCCTTAACAATCCTTAATGCTAAATAACAATTAATATTATTTTTAACATATGATGTCATGTTCATTAACTGACAACACTCTCTCTCTCTCTCTCTCTGTGTGTGTGTGTGGAAAGTTTTCAGAATAGCTGGAGTATTGTCATTTTCTCCATTGGTATGTGGATCTATTGTAATCTTTTCTCTTTCTGTCACACACACACACAAACACACAAGCATGCACACACACACACACACACAAGCATGCACTTACACGCACACTCTCAAGGCTCAGACATGCACAGAGAGAAATAATTACATACCGTTATTTTACAGACTATAAGGTACACCTGATTATAAGGCGCCCTTCCCCCCCAAATTTAACACCTAATTCAGATTTTGTTACTCTATTTTCTTACTTTATTATCAGTCACATTATAAGGCGCAGGGGTCTCAGTCTGGGGAAAAAAGTATTGCCTTATAGTCCGTAAAATATGGTACATACTAACGCTGAAACAACAAATGATTGTACATGCATATGTTTGCTTGCATAAACACACACACACACACACACACACTATTGCCATAATGTACATGGCAAATGTTTGACGTACAAATGTATCTAATTTTCCCCCGCCAAAGTATTTCCTTTAAAATGGACACGCAGTTTGCCAGTCACATTGACTAACAAATCTAACAACATTTTCCTTTCCAGCCATAATTTGCAGCAATTAAGCCTTATTGAACACAACTTCAACATCTTTTCTGTAACACAAACTGTTTAACAAGTTGCCAATTGTGTAACTTTCCAAAATTACATAACAACAGAACCAACCGATGCAGCAGTTTCATTGACGAAAAGAGATTATTGCACAAAAACAGCACAACACTACTATTTATTAAAAAAAACACCCAAAAACACCTTAAATGATGAAGTTGCAAACAACCAACAAAATAATAAAACCCAAGTTTTCGTCCTTCATAGGACTTTGTCAAAAGTCGGATGACAAAGCGACTCGACGTATAAAATTCCATACTTTGAATCATATGGGTGTGTCCTCTAAATTTTACACAAATTCTGATTTGGTTTGAATAGTTTTCCTTTATATTATTAGTCATATTTCAGGCACGTTTTTGCCTTTCTTACCAAACATAAAGCTGTATTTTATTAACTTTTTTAGCTAATAACCTTTTTGGAATACTAACCCTAGCCCTAACCCTAACCCTACCCCCCCTATAAGACTGGAAAACGCAATGAACCACGACTGTGACAAATGGCGCTGTGTACTGCACTACATAGGGGGGGTCCTATTAGATAATGGCCTAGGGTTAGGGATAGGGTTAGTATTCCAAAAAGGTTATTAGGTAAAAAGGTTCATAAAATACAGCTTTATGTTTGGTAAGAAAGGCAAAAACGGGAAAATGGAATTAACCGAGAAATGCAGGGGGGGTGGCACATCTTGACCGTTACCAAAAAAAGTATTGCCTTATAATCTACAAAATATGGTAAGTTGAATACAATTACCGTAAACAGCAAAATGAAAACTGTGCTCATGCAAACAGATTATTGTAAAATGGACGTCCAAAGTCTACTTTGGACAGAATCATGTAGAATTTGATTACCAAGTTTGCATGTAATAAAAGCTTGTTGGTGTGCTAAATCACTAAAATGGTTCAGACTTTTCAAATTTTAGAATGCATTTCAAAGGCAGAAAAACAAAAAGTGTGTTTTTAAGTGTAGAAGGTCTTGAAAAGAGACAGGAAAGGATGATAACTTTGGTTTTAGAAGGTCTGTAGTCAAAGTGATCACATATGTGACCTAGCACCACAAAAAGGACATTAAGTGTCAAAATGACCATTCTGAGAAAATGGTACAGCTAAAAACTTCAGACAATTCTCTTTCAAATGATATAAGAAGCACAACATATTAAAACAGTCGAAATTGAAAACCAAAATGATATGAGCCATTCTTGTAACGCTTTCCGTTTGAGAGTTATAAGCATTTAAAGTTGGTAGGGTGACTGTCAGCTATTTTGAGAAATCACTGTCTTAAGTTTAGCCTAGCTGAAGAAAATGCATCAACCTACTCATTTTAAAGCACTTTTTGGAGTATTTAGAGACCATAAGAAGGATTGTCCTTTATAAATATGAAAGGTGAGACGTTAGAGAACACGAAAATACCCATAACTCAAAATTGATAAAAAATAAGATTTCTGACTTTGCAAGCCTGTTGTGAGAAACTAGCCCAGTGACTTAATGTCCCTTTTGTGGTGCTGGGTCACATATTATAAAACATTTGTGATTTCAACATTCATAAAGTATGGAGGCTGCAAAATGTTTTTACACATAACATGATTTATATAGTCACATTTCTACTCATACCACATGATAACCTCTATGAATGACCGTCAAATGACGATATCAGTTTTCTCCTCAACACAAAGAAACTAAAGAAATAATTGATTGAGCATTCCTATGGTAATGAATTAAACTAAAAAAATATGTCAACCATGTGTATGTTTCTTGCTTTTTGTGTCAATTCAAAGTGTCTTGAGAGAGAGAGAGAGAGAGAGAGAGAGAGAGAGAGAGAGAGAGAGAGAGAGAGAGAGAGAGAGAGAGAGAGAGAGAGAGAGAGAGACAGACAGAATAAGTGCAAACAATACTCATATTGTCTAGGAATATAATTTATGTGCTTACATCAAAGATTTGTTTTCATCTGTATGTTTGCATGTGTCAATTCATTCATGTTCCTCAGAGCACGTGTACTTTTGCGTAGTTATTTTTAATTTATACACATTTGAACAGAAACACTTAAAATCTGCATTTAGCATTTTTCAACAATCAGACAATTAACCCTCTTGCATTTATTCCGGCCCAAACCGCCCGTCCGGAAGTTGCCTCTGTGTATTCAAGCCGCCCAAACCGCCCATCCGGAAGTTGCCTCTGTGTATTCAAGCCGGCCAAAACCGCCTGTAGCTTGCCCCCACTCTGAGACCCCCTCTGATGGCATTTTTATCACGCACTAACTTCTGGCTTGTTCTACACACACTATGAAGAAGCTTCTCACTTGCAGTGATGCGATAGTAACTGTGTGGCGCTCTGTGTGCTTCAAAAGACAGTTTTTCCCGAAAATGCGCAAAAGAATCTGAACACTAGAAGAAGTTTTGTATGTAACAAATGCGAATGCAAGAGGGTTAACGCTCTGGCCTGATCAACAACAGCAGACAATGTCATTTTGTAGTTTCAGAAACAAGTGTATTACTTCTTTCAATTCAACAGTAAAGAAACAATAACGGTTGATCAAAGAATCAGAAGATCACATGGAACAGTTAAAAAGAAATGTAAATGCTATTAAAGTGGAACCTCCCTTATAAGACCTCCCATTATAAGACTCCTTCCCACATAAGACCTACTTATCTGAGACATTGCCCTTCTTTGTAAGTATTGAAATGACCTCCCTTATAAGACCCCTCCCTTATAAGACCCCTCCCTTATAAGACCCCTCCCTTATAAGACCCCTCCCTTATAAGACCCCTCCCTTATAAGACCCCTCCCTTATAAGACCCCTCCCTTATAAGACCTCATTTTGGATGGTTTTTGAAGGTCTCATAAGGGAGGTTCCACTGTATAATGTAAAGTAAAAGAGATAGACCATGGATGGACAATCACACAGAAAGTAGGGGAAAAGGTTTCGACAGAAGGTTAACAAAGAATGATGGTGCATCAGTCTCGAAATATTTTTATATAGCATAAATGATAGTGACATGGGTGCAACTCCCCAAAATGGGAAAAAACCTGAAAGGCAGGGGTCCAGGGACCCCCTGGCAGGGTACAGGGCCAGAGACCTATCGGACGATTCAGGGGGGGGGAAGTTAAGAGAGAGATAACGAGACAGACAGACAGTTAAAATGACAGAGACGTGCAGTAGTCTGATAAGCCTTGTGAAATTATTACATTGCCTTTGTAAACTTTCAAGACAGAACCAAGTTCAAAACGCCCCAAATCGCTTGTGGTCAATTTTTTGTTGTTGGATAAATTAAAAACAACAACTGAAGTTCAGTTTCTGGAAACATTAAAAATACTGAAATCAGTGTAAAAATGAAAATGTAGTGATCCAACAGACATTAGTAAAAGCAACAAAAAACACCTAATAGAAGAAAAAAAAATCACTTGACACTCTTTTCGAACAAAAAAACAAATCTCTGCCATCCTTCAAAACTGGCCTGAAGACTCATCTTTAAAAAAAATACCTTTGTTAATTTCTATCTGTCCATCCACTCTCAATCCACTCTGTAGAGATTTTGTTTCCTTTTAATAATTTATTTTAAATTCATATTTTATGTAGGTATTTCAAATGTGAGTTGTGTGCGTGCATTAACATCACTTTTGTCATGTAAGGCGTTTTCTGTTTTTCCTAAATAATCTGATGTATTTGGAACGCATGTTGTGTGCGTGAGGTAAAATCGCGGTGAGTCCTGCTGTGTCAGGAGAATAGCGCTATAAAATGATTAGTTATTATTACTATTATTATTATTAAACTCTCAACATTACTTGTTCAAAACCAACAACAAACAAAAGTTTCCCAACTTCCAATATATTCCATAATTTTTCTACCAATCAATTTTGTATACAATATTTTCATTAAAATGATATGGGAAGAGCTTGAAAGTTGACAAATGTATAATTTTGGCTTTTCATGAAAGTAACAAAGTTTGCATTGATTAGTATAACCACCTTTGGGGAAGATTTTGAGTCAAATCTGTATAATCTGCAAAATAAGAAATTCTGTATAAGAAGATTGGCATAGGTCAAGATGTGCCACCCCCCCTACATTTCTCGGTTAATTCCATTTTTCCGTTTTTGCCTTTCTTACCAAACAAGAAGCTGTATTTCATGAACATTTTCAGCTAATTATCTTCGTTCAATAATTAACTGCAGTCATGATAAAGGCCATTATCTAATAGGACACCCCCCCCCCCCCCCCCCCCCCCCCCTATGTACTGCAGTATTCACAGTCGTGGTTCATTGCGTTTTTCTGTCTTATAGGTGGGGGTAGGGTTAGGGTTAGTATTCCAAAAAGATAATTAGCTGAAAAGGTTAATAAAATACAGCTTTATGTTTGGTAAGAAAGGCAAAAACGGAAAAATGGAATTAACCGAGAAATGCAGGGGGGGCACCTCTTTACCTTTACCAGAAGATTTTTGTGGAAAAGTTATTCTATTGTACTTTTTTTTCTTCTTCTTCTTCTTCCAATAATGTCCACCTGCCATTTATCGGCAATTATTGACATATACAGGGTTCAAAGACGAAGATGCGCAGCACGGGATGAGATAGGATCTTTGTACACTGTCTTGTAAAGAAACAATGTTATGCTAACATTTCAGTACAAAATTTAAAAGTTTGAGTGTAAAGACAGCGTGATTAAAACAAAACAAAAAACAATGACGATTTTTCTGATGATCTTTCTTACCAAATGTTAACATGATTTACTGGTATAATAGGCAATGCAAAAGAAGATGCCTCCTAACTCTCTCCCACTTAAATAGAAAAACAAATTTGTTCAAGTTATATTTTTTAACCTATCATTCTAAAATCAGCCTTAAGGGCCAGCCGCACGTCAGCTAAAATCGCACGACTGTACCATACGATTCGATCACATGATCTCGAAGCGCGAATCACATTTGTTCTTGGAGACCACGTGATCGAATCGTATCGTACAGTTGTCCACTAAAATCGCACGACTGTACCATACGATTCGATCACATGATCTCGAAGCGCGAATCACATTTGTTCTTGGAGACCACGTGATCGAATCATATCGTACAGTTGTCCACTAAAATCGCACGACTGTACCATACGATTTGATCATGTGATCTCGAAGCGCAAATCAGATTTGTTCTGGCACTTTACTCTAAAGTAAAATGAGGAGGAAATTATTTTCTGTTCACCAATCAAGTCACCTTTTTTTTTAGTGCAACAATTTCAAAAGATAATCAAGCCTTTCTTGAGGCTTCGCTAACAACCTAAATAAATCAACATTTAGTCAACTGACAAAAGAACAAGCAAAGGTTTTCTCCCCCCACCCCCCCCCCCCCCCCCCCCGACAAATAAGTATATCTAACAGTACGTTGCAATTGTCTAACAAATATTCAAGAATCAAAGTACAAAGTTCAGTAATTCGATGGGAAAATGACACCACCTTCAAACGGCACAGCGTGCAAAGCACTACTGATGATAAGCACAGCATTTGCTTCTGATAAATATAACTTCTTCGCTTTTCTCATTATAATTTTGATTTAATTGGAACAGGAGAAAAAAAAACCACTGTTATACTTTAAAAGAATAGAATATTCAGCAGCATTGCGGTGTTGAAATGGGCATAAGGCAGAGACATTCTGGCAAGAATAAATTTCGACAACAAAAGAATATGAAAGTAATCCGGAGATGTAAAAACTTCAAGTCCAACAGTTTCTATGCACGTTCCCAACTCACGACTTTTCAGTGTGTAAATATATCTGTTGGCTGGTCTTCAGTAAAAGAAATCTTTCATGGGACACAAGGGTAATTCATTACATAATAATCTCGTTGACAGTAAGCCCCATCATGACAATTCATGAAATAGCAAAATGCAGTCAAGCGACGACTTGATTCGTTGCACATCAGTCGATGTGATTAGCCAAAAATGACCAAACTCTACAGTCACAAGTTGAGGCCAACTTACAAGCCCCGTCATTAAATTACCATTCCAAGTTTTGGCACTAACCATAATTTAGCCCACAATCCTTCATACGGTGGGTTCCCTAAAATGCTCCCCAATGCCTATGACTTATCATTTGATGCATCAACTTGTCAATATTCATCAAAATTTGCAATGGAAACAAATCCGGATTTTAAAAATCTGCATTCAATTTCCTTCAAACAGCACATTGGATCTTTACTGTAGTAAATACTACAGTTCTTGAGCAAGAGTCTTTCATTAACAACCGCATCAAATGATCAAATTTCACGTATTTACAATACGTTCCACCACCAAAGGGGTTCAAGACACAATACAGAACAAGTGGAGGAAGGACCAAATTTAAAAAAAGGAGACTAAATTTATGCGAGATGAAATTATTGGATTTCTCCCCAAAGTATAATGAAAGTATAATGTGTCAAACATTGGAGAAAAAAGGCTTTAATCCCAATCATTACAAAGAATAATCTGCTTATAGTTCTAAGCCTTTAACTCTTCCAGTCCCATGGACGAATATATTAGCCCAGTACATCACAAGTCACTCCCATCAAATGCAAAGACATTCATTGCCAAGTACCCTGCCATGTGTTTGTCTATTTTCAGAGCGTATGTCAGTGATTTTTCTGTTAAAGCAACGCATGCACACTCAATAAAATAGTTACTCCCCTCTTGTCGGCTGAGATTCGGACAATCAAGAATGTCAAAAAATACATGGTGCTAGAAGAGGTAAAGAAACACGCTCTTCATAACGTCCTTTTCTTATGAATAACCAAAGCAAAACATTCAACATGGAGCATAATGACACAGACTTCAGCATAAAAACAGACACAACTTATACAAGAATTAAACCAGCTGTTCAAAGTATAGAGCATCGTCCCTATTAAAGACCCACCATGTCACGTGTATTTTCCCTCTTATGCTTGAAATATTTCTTAAGATTTCTTACAAGCGATAAGAGGGAAAGCACGTACAACCGATGATTTTCGCACACGGGCGTGGTGGGCCTTTAAGACCTTCATTATTAAGACTCCCTTTAAGATGTGATCAAAAAAATGTTCACCAATTTCTTCCACCTTCATATCTGCACTACTGATATGTCCACCTTTATTTGGCTGATTTTTCAAGGTCTTAACAGGGAGGTTCCACTGTATTACATTTGACATATCGTCGGTGAAATTCAAAAACCTTGTATCTCAATTTTGGTAGTTTTAAAAAAAATCTGTTTTAAAAATGAACCACATTAACCAAAATTGATTAACTACGATGAATATGTTGTTCAAGACATTGCGAGTTTAGTCCTGCATTTTGTTTAAATAACTTTTAATTTTTTTTTTTTAGACTTGAAAAGAACGAAGTTACGAGGTTTTTGTCCTTAACTAGATTTGAATTTGGGACTTACAGCCAGCTAGAAAGTCGTTAGAAATACGAGCTTTTGGTGGACGGTGGCGTGAAAAATTAGAGAACTGACTATGTATCTAACAAACAAACAAAATTGAGATACAAGGTTTTTGAATTTCACCGACAATATTCTGATAAAACTGAGAACTTTGGAAACTGTCTTTATAATAAGACGTTTGGAGAAGAAAAAACAGTCACAGAAAAATGTTCAAATTAAGCTATCGCTAAAACCAATCAACTTACTTACAGAAAAAAAAGACAAATAGAACTGACATCATGCAACAACACACTGACAAAGTGTGAACCCAAAGCCATAGAAAAACAGCAAACCTTAACCCCAAATGTTAAAACCCAGCCAAGAGAAATAAAAACTAAACAAACAAATGAACAAACACAGTTCCACTTAAAAAAATATTTAAAAAAACAGTAAAAACAAATAAAATGAGAGAAAAGCATTGTTTTTGTTTAGAACTATCTTGAATCACTTTCAATTATTATGCTTTCAAAAAGCCTTTGAACCACCCTTGTATAAAATAAGATTTCACATTCATGATTAACATAAAATAAGCGTAATAATAATGCACATAAAATCATGTATTCTGAATCACATCTCCACACAAGGCATGGCACATCAAACATTGCAACCAAGCACAACCAAAGCATGACTATGAAGGGCTTGTGTGTGTGTGTGTGTGTTCGCTTTGTATTGCATTTTTGTTTGAATGCGTTATGGATGCTAACGTGTGTGTGCGCTTTTATTTGATTTCTATCAAGATTCAGCGCCGTATAAATACTGTATGTTGTTGTTGTGTGTGTGTGTGTGTGTGTGTGTGTGTGTGTGTGTGTCTGTGTCTGTGTCTGTCTGTCTGTGTGTGTGTGTGTGTGTGTGTGTGTGTGTGTGTGTGTGTGTGTGTGTGTGTGTGTGTGTGTGTGTGTGTGTGTGTGTGTGTGTGTGCATGCGTGTGTGTGTGTCTTCAATCTTCAAATATTTTAGTTACGCCGTCTAAAAAGACTGCAAGTGACAAGGTTGCGCAATGCTTCCCAAAATGTTTTGTTTTGTTTTTGTGTGTGAGTGTGTGTGTGCGAGCATGCATGTGCAAGAAAGAGAGAAGAGAGAGTCATTGTGGATGATGTGAAAGAGCAGACTTTGCAAACGTTTAAAAAGACAAATGAGACAGATTCCGATGAACAAAATAGTAAGGTCATAAAAGAAATTTCCTTCTATTGAAATTTCCTTACATAAATATTTTATTTTCAATTTAAATATATAATTTATGTATAGTTCTGTTTGTAAAACTGTTCAATGATACACAAAACCTGTAGACATAAACAAATAAAAGACTCAATATTTGCTTTAAAAATCATAGATCTAATTTAGTATATTATAATGTAACGAAAATAACGAATACATCTGAATTTGATATGCAATCTATAGCCAAAACATGTCAAGCATAAAATGATGCATAATATAAAAATTACTTACTGTACATTATAAATATTAAAGGTAACATTGTTGTTGTTTTTTCTATTTGTCAAAAGCAACAACAAAACATTCTTCAAAGTTAAACTTAAAAATAAATGTAACATTATGAATAGATCAGAATCTATGAACCAGAACAAGCATGTACAAGCGGGCATAATTATGCTCACATACACACATGTACACACACATACATGCATACATACACACACACACACACATGCTGTAAAAAAGCTTGACCAAGCTTATTCTTTTATCGTCAATAAAGATCATTTTGATTTGACTTGACTTATTATTACTCTACTGTTGAGTATCTACAATCATCAGTCATCAGTTTGATTTTATGATACTATGTGCGGTCGAGGTCTGAAGTCGGGCATCAAAAAGAGAAGAAATAAAACAAAAACTCTCTACGAAGATGACCCAGCCAGTCGGGTCTCGCTGATCGAGCCCCGAACGTGATGCTGACTTGACTTTACACACACACACACACACACACTTTGTGACAAAATGAATGCACAACAAAACTATCTTCCCATTATGTTCCTTGACATATACTGAAAGATATTACAGGACATAAAAATAACTGTACGCATGTTATTCAAGTTTAAAGTCATCAATGTTCTTTGGGTTGACTATATGTATATTTTCAGATTGTCATGTAACAATGGTTAACTTAGGACGGTGATTTGACCGCCAGGGGGCAGTCAAACCAGATGGGGCTTGGCGCGCGATATTCTTAGTTGGGCATAGTGAGAGAGAGAGAGAGGGAGCGACTCATCTCCCTACAAACAAAAAGCAGTTCTATCTGGCCGATTGTTTTTCCCTTGAAAGATTTTGGGACATAATTATCTAGCTGAATGTTGATCCCTTAAAACATATTTACAAAACAAAACTTCTGATCAACAAATAAGGCAGAGATTGTCTTGATGAACACATGTATGACATAAACACAACAAAATATAATAATAAATTATGCATCAACACATTTGCTCCCCCCAAAAAAGAAATGATTGAAATTTTTTTAGAAAATTATTTGCATAATTATATTGTATTTTTTTCCCATTCACTATACTAAGACTTTCAAAATCCTTAGACATATCATATTTCTAAACATAACAGAACAATACTGGCCTGATTTATAACGGGCCTTGGTATGCTGAAACTGGTATGCAGAATATTCAACATCAGGATGCATAAACTGAGAAATTGCCAAAAGAGCACATCATTAGCCATTTCAATGATTTCATATTTGCTTGTTTTTCTCCTAAAAATTACCCTATTTTTCGGATCATTAGGCGCTGCTATGTATAAGGCGAATAGGGTAATTTTCAAGAAAAATCTGAAAAAATTAAAGTAAAAGGCGCCCTCGTTTATACGGCGATACGCACCTCACAAAAGAAAGTCAAACATTGAAGCCCGTACGCATCCTGTAAACACTTACCGACCGCCATTACTGCTGTCATAAATGAGAGTTGGCTCCCTTCTCAAATAATCGAACTTCCGTTTGAGCTGCTTCCTCTTGTTGTGCTTGGACAATTCTTCGCGAAAACTGATAGAATCATGGCATTCTAAGCTCTATAACGATGCTTTTCACATCCAATGAAGGGTTATGGCATCTGCTGGACGGTATCTTAGATAATAATAGGGATTTTGAAGCATCTTAACGCAAGTATTTGTCGTATCGGCAACTCGTGACCACTTTCGATGTCTGACTCACAGTAGGCTGCACTGAACACGGCAATCGTTGCCTCTCTTCTCACAATTTTCTTCACTAACACATGGGTACAACTACACAAAATGAAAAAACCCTGAAAGGCCGGGGTCCAGGGGTAATGTCCCCCTGCAGCTGAAACAAAAATTGATTTATGAAGGTATTTTAGTTGGCTTTTCCCACAATTTATACAAATGCTTAGTGTTTGAAAAATACAGTAGACACACAATAATCATGTTTAGATCAAATCTAAAAAAAAAAGGAAATTCTTTTTCTGGTAAAATTCAAAAACAGGAAATCCTCATATACCAGGAAAGGTTGCACTCATGCTAATAGGGCGCCTTCGTTTATTAGGCGCATAGGTTGAAATTGGAGGAAAAAATATCGCCTTATAACCCCAAAATTATGGTATATACAGTGTATTACAAATATTGGACTCTAGTTCAGGGACCACTTTGGCCCCAAGGGTGTAACAGTAATACTATACACCTTAATTCTTTCAACCAACTGACAACAAACTTCTCATCTCCGTCTACTGGTGATAAAGCTCCACCACTGAAGGTAACACTGCGTCTGTCAACTTATGACAAACAAATACGTCGTGAATGAAAATGCTTAGCTCTTACACAGACATCAAAATGTAGGCCTGTTTTAAAAGATGAAGGAAAGACTGGCTCTAAGTCTAACACAGATTACACATAGCTGGTTTTTTCCCTTCTGAAATCAAAACTTGTTTCCTTTGAAAATGTTTTTTACACCTGAAGTAGTTGACGTGTTACATTTCTTTGTTATACTACCTCCTAATAAAACACAAATACCTTCAATTTCCTTCTTTCTTTTTTTAAAAGGCTCTAACTTGCTTTGCATCCTTTATCTTTAGCAATCAAAAAGTGGCTACTTTATGATGGTTGACTTAGACAAGAGAAATAAAATGGTTAGCTTGTTTGCTTAGATATATAACACTAATTTAGCTTCTGGTTTTTTCCCCCCCAACACATAATATTTTAATAGCAAAAAAACATTCCTCAATCGATACATTAAAAAACCCAAAAACATTGCATAGACATACCAATCGAAGATGACCCCCCCAAAACAAAAAAAACCAGAAGAAGAAAGAAGTATAGCTCAACATTAACACACACACACCTGTATCCCTCTCAAAATCCACTGCCCTGTGGAAAGAGATGGATGTTGATGTGCACCCATCAAGATAGATACTATTACAAAATTACAATGAAGAAAATGAAAATGATAAGAGTCAGACAATATTAACAACAACCTTGGCTTACTCCTAATACTAGCTTCAGAACTGTCAGCTAATGTTGAATAGTTTATGAAGAAACACTTCTCTATGTGAAAAACAAATGAATATTCATCAACAGAATAAATATAGGTCATGTTCATGAACGAAGAATTAAAAAAAAACCCACCTCAACCATCATTAACCCCTTGACTGCCACCAACGTATCACGTACTGACCTGATGACATCCCTGATGACGTCATCAGATGAAGCGGAATAACCCTGATATGCTGGCTTTTGCTCTAACACAGTCAAGAGAGTTATATCCCCAGACCATTTTGCCAGATTGGCTCTATCAGTTGTCTTTTCCATGGCATGATTTGCCCAATTATTTTTTCTTAAATTTGTTCTGGCAGTCAAGGGGTTAAGGGGTGTTTTTCCTCCAACTATAAACACAGTGGATTAAACAATTTCTTCAACTTCCACTAACAAAATAATTAAACTTTCAAAAAATGAAATCAAAACACTAAAGTTCTATTTATTATATAAAATACTGAATTTCGTAAATCGATGCTAAATACATCATGTGTTGGTACATGGGGAAAACAGACAAAGGTCACTCAGATTATAATGCGTTTGAGCAAAATCCAAAAATAGTCAACACCCAAAATACCAATTTCTTGTTTTGGGCATTATTTATGTCATTTAAAAATAATAATATTCAACCAGTACCAGTATTCACAACATGAGACAATTTTGAATGATTTCTTTGTTTATTTCATATTTGATTATTTTTAAAAAATCAAGTTACGGTAATAGAAACAAAGAGCCAAAATTCTGTCTTTTTATTTATTTTTTATTTATATGTTCATTTTTACCAGCTGCAAAGCGAGATAGTAATGTTTTCAGAGAATTCAGGCTATATTTCTCAGATCTGCAAATGATATTTCTTGAGAATGTCAAAATTCAATCGGCTATAAGATCAAAACTAGCCAAGATTATTCAATTCTGTTTTCTATGTATTTTCTAGGAATCTCTGCTCCATCTTTTAATAACTTTCATACCACGTTCTATCCATCTCTTAAATTCATTCTACTCTCTCTCTCTTTCCCTCTCTCTCAGTCCTTATTCTATCTTGTTCTGATTGAATATTAACAGCTATGTGACTGCAATAATTGTAATGAGTGGAGATACTATTATCATGTGTATTGAGTGTTGATGACGAGATGTAGTCCAATTTTTGTTATGTGACGGATTGCTACAAGTTAATAATGGTTATCGATCTATGTTTGTTCACTTCCCCTTCATAAGGGGCCTTGGCTACTTGAACAAATCACTCGCATTTGCATTCTCTCTCCCTTCTCTCATTGTCTGTCTCTCTGTCTGTGTGCGTGCGCACGTTTGTGCGTGTGTGTTTTAAATGTGCACATTTCTAAGTTGATGCATTGAATGTTAATAATTATTTGGTTGGTATAATTTCATTTCACACGTTTGATTAATGTTCTTTCAGTTATGTTGTATTTCTGTCATGTTGTTGCACCTAACTTTGAATTTCTCTTTTGGAGATCTATATTAAAGTATACTTGAACTTGAAGTTGAAGTTGAACAAAATCTCAATTTGTGCCAAATTCCATTATATCTGTTTTCCCCATGCACTATCACATGTTTTAATGTAATTCATTTGTTTTCTATCTTCCAGCTCCATCACAA
>JAGGCT020001608.1:0-25000 GCA_017654935.2 Phymorhynchus buccinoides
AGAGTTAAAGCAAGTACAGTGGAACCTCCCTTATAAGACCTCCCATTATAAGACTCCTTCCCACATAAGACCTGCTTCTCTCAGACATTGCCCTTCTTTGTAAGTATTAACATTACCTCCCTTATAAGACCCCTCCCTTATAAGACATCATTTTGGATGATTTGTGAAAGTCTTATAAGGGAGGTTCCACTGTAATTTGGTTTTAAGCTGTGGCTCACGAACGGACCAATATTTATAATCGTCAGTGAAATTCACAAACCTCATATCTCGATTTGGGGGAGGTTGAGTTAGTCAGCTCTCTAATTTTTCCCGCCACATTCCACCAAAAGCTCGTATCTCTAACGACTTTCTTGTATCTTCATACTTTTCAAGTATATTTAAAAACATTAAAAAGCAATGTTAACAAAATGCAGGACTGAACTTGCAATGTCCTGAACAACATATTCATCATAGTTAATACATTGTGGTAAACGCGGTTAATTTGTAAAACAGTTTTTTTTGTTTTTCTCAAAACTACCAAAAACGAGATACAAGGTTTGTGAAACACTGACGATATGTATTATTTCATGATTAAGTAGAGAACTGTAATAAACCTGCTTTGAGACAGCGCATTAAATTTTTCATTAATTCTGCCAGGAGAACATAAACTATACAATAAAACACAATATAGCATAAAAATATACAAAATAGCATAAAAATATTTAAATTCTTACATTGACGTAAGGCATGAAGTCTTTCAAAGACTCAGTGAGCACGATACTTTTGGCGCCAGCTTTGATCAGCGCTTTGGTCACAATGCCAGGACCTGATATAAATCACAAAGGAACCATTTTAATTTGTTCAGTTAGTTTTCTTGACTGTGTTGTAGGTCAGTCTATGCAATAAATAGAAAAAACGCAATTGTTATTAAATGTAAAAAACTATATTATTATTAACAAGTTTCAAACGCATAGCAGGCATGGGTGCAACTCCACAAAATAAAAAAAACTGAAAGGCAGGGGTTCAGGGACCCATGGCCCCAGCAGGGTACAGGGGCAGAGCCCCGTTGGACGATTCAGGGGGGCAAGTTAAGAGAGAGAGATAACGAGACAGACAGTTAAAATGATAGACAGAGACAGTTTGAGTCTGATAAGCCTTGTGAAATTATTACATTGCCTTTGTAAACTTCCAAGATAGAACAAGCAAGTTCAAAACGCCCCAAATCACTTGTGGTCAATTTTTTGTGTGGATGAATTAAAAAAAACTGAAGTTCAGTTTCTGATAAAATTAAAAATACTGAAATCAGTGTAAAAATGAAAGAGTAGCACCCATGACTGCATGTGTATGTATATGTCCTCAAAACGCTTGTGTATCCACTCTCACCTTCATTCAGTCATACACATACACAAAAAATACATGCATAATCATTCATACAATAATTATCAATGCTATTTTTCTTCATTTCCAATCGAACAATGTCCATAATTGTGCAATTGGACAAATGCAAAAAGAAGAGATTATTTAAAAAACACATGCATTATAAACAAACACACGGACACACCCACCCATGCACACACACACAAACACACACCATGTTACTCAGGCATGGTAGTGGGGGCAAAGTGGGTTTCGCGGAAGAATATCCAACCGATTCTGCATTTCATCTGAAAGATAAAAACTAAAATGATGAAGTCGGGCGTCAAAATGAAGAAGAAGAAGAAAAAGAAGCACTAGGATCACAAATCTGGAAACGTGTGGCGTGAACTAGGCCGCGCACGACTGCTAACTTCGGCGGGAAGTTGCTTATTCAGTCATTCACATCCGGTTCCGCGAAGCGATTGCATAGGTTTTAACGCACGTAATTTTCAGGCACCCGAGCGAATTTTTACCCCGGCTTTTTGTTGTTGATGTCAATTTCACTTTCGCGGATTTTTCGCGATTCGCGGATTTTTCGCGATTCGCGGAGGTCTACCATGCCTGGTTACTACTGATGTTCATATGTACTTCTATGACACTCTTCTTCTTCCCAGGCCAAAACGCCAAAAGTACGTATGTGTCCGTTTTTTACTTTTCACTGGTCTCCCCGCTGCGTATAGCCGACACATTCTGATTTCAGAGGAGCTCAAAGGAGGAAAAGTTATTTGGAAGATTTTTTTTAAGAAAAGGCAGGAGAATGGGCCAATAAGTCAGAAAGGTAGTAGATGATAGAAAGCAAAGGGAAAAGGCAGAGTCAAAGAGAGTGGCAGATTAGAGGAAGTTACAAGCACACAACTTCCAGAAGGGGGGCACTATTTATATAAAAGACTCCACGGTATCCTCACGAGGACAGTGACTCCCTATAAATCTAGAGACCTATTTAGTGCGCTGATTTTGATCCCCTAGTTTCAAAGATAGAATGAACACTGCACACAGCATGCGCACACACATATATACACTCACACGCGCATGCACACACACACACACACACACGCACATGCACACACACACATGTGCACACAAACTTAATTAACCAACCTGGATTAGTTTCTAAAATTGGTGTTGAGCTGTCATCTTGATTTTTAACAACAGCTGTAGCAATGTTATCTGAAACGCACATACACACTGTTTGGCTTCGTCATTCACAAACAATAATAATAATAATAATAATAATAATGGGAATTTATATAGCGCTCTTTCTCACATGAGCTCAGTGCGCTTTACATTGATAACAAGAACATTAAATTTAAAGGCAAACAAATAATTAATCATTAGAAAGTAAAATAAGCACGATGCCTACACACAACGTTCTCTTACTTCCTTACTCACACACACACACACACACACACTCACACACACACACACACACACACACACACACACACACACACACATATACACACACATGCATGCGCACACGCACACTCGCACACAATTAATTATACAAGTAAAATAGTTACAACATGAACATTCTAAGAAGAAACATAGAGACCACATTCACATTCCCAATCAAGTTTGAATACAATACTGCAACTTGAAATAAAATCATACTGCCATCGACATATCAATTACATGACTAATTATAATAGACAAATTTTGCAAAAACAAAAATACCCTTCTACCTCATTTACAAGCATTTAAAGTTTACAAGACGTAGACATTCTACATACAAAATACGAATAATAAAATAATTGTAAATAATTTTTTTACAAGATTTCTGCAATAAAACGGACCCCCCCCCTACACACACACACACACACACACACACACACACCTCACTCACAAACACTAATCAATCATAATATGTCCGAAACAAGTGAGTTTTAAGGGCAGAGCGAAAGGCGGAAATAGAGTCAGATGAGCGAACATGTTGTGGGAGGGAATTCCATAAGTGAGGTGCTAAATAGTAGAAGGATCGTTCACCAAACGATTTCGTGTGGACCCGAGGAACCTTGAGTGTGCAGCAGTCAGAGGAAGAACGTAGGGAGCGAGCAGGTAAGTAGACAGTTACTAGTTCGGAGAGATAGACGGGACCAGAGGAGTGAACAGCACCGAAACAAAGGCAAGCTATTTTATACTTGATTCTAGCCTCTACTGGAAGCCAGTGCAAGTTACGAAGATGAGGTGTTATATGATCAGAACGTGGAATCTTGAGAGTGAGGCGTGCTGCACTGTTTTGCAGTTTTTGAACACGTTGCAGGAGATACTTAGGACAGCCACAGAGAAGAGAGTTGCAATAGTCAATGCGGGAAAGAATAAAGGCAGAAATAAGAGTTTTCGTGGCTGCAACAGACAGAAAGTGTCGAACAGCACTGATTCGTCTGAGCTCATAATTGATGGAACGTATGAGATTAATAACCTGTTTATGCATTGTAAGATTTGAATCGAGGGTAACTCCGAGATTCTTTGCTGACTTAGAAAACTGAACACAAGCATTGCCAACTGTAAGAGTTTCTGGAAGAGATATCGTTGCAGACATACGCTGAGAGGAAACAATCAGAGCTTCCGTTTTGTCATCATTAAGTTTTAATTTGTTGCATGTCATCCAGGATTTGACATCATGAAGGCAGGATTCCATAGACTGAATAGCGCTGTCAAGTTGGGTAGGTTCCGCCGATTTTTGAAGCTGGGTATCATCAGCAAAGGAATGGTCAATAACAGAGTGACTAGCAAAAACATCAGAGAGAGGAGCAGTGTACAGGACAAAGAGAACTGGCCCCAATACAGATCCCTGAGGTACACCACAAGAAATTAACTTCGGATCTGAACTGCAGTTGTTGATCAAGACAGTCTGAAAGCGATTTGTTAGATATGAGGAGAACCACTGTAGAACTGTAGAATGGATTCCAAAAACACGTTCCAGCCGGGATAGAAGAATGGTGTGATCTATTGTATCAAATATCTATTGTATCAAACATTCATTACTACCGTATTTAATTTTTCAGACTATAAGGCGATACTTTTCCCCCAGACTCAGACCCTTGCGCCTTACAATATAACTAATAAAATAGTAAGAAAATATAATAACAAAATCTGAAATTTTGTGAAAAAACTTTTTGGGGGGCCTTCTACAAAGGTGCGCCTTATAGTCAGAAAAATACGGTAATGTTTCCATTTGGAGAACAGGACTAAAAGACGGAACAGCCACATTAAAATTAATAGTCACACGCACAAAGACTTCTCCGGTAATTCAACTCACAAAATGTAAACCAAAAGAACTTACCAGCCAGGCTTTTACATCAAGGATACGAAGTTTGCGGCAATGCCATACGATATAACAAATTAAATGCAACACTCCTCCGAAGTTGGAGTGTGGCTGCCCATGTGGCGGGGTAATCAAAAACGGTCACATACATAATGTTCTCATCCCTGGCTGATGCATTTGTACTCTAAAGTGTTTCGGCTTCGGGGATCATCCCTGGAGTCTTTAAGCCAAGGTATGATAACACCACCACCACCACCAAATGCAATACAATACAACACAATACAAACCTAACACAACACAGCACTGCAGTCTCCTCTCTGGTAGTCGCCTCTTGACGACCTAACATAGACTTGCTCCCTTTGGACTCAGGGCTCCCAGGGACCCCCATTTGGGGGTCTATGAAGTGCTAAAATTCTAAAGGACCCTCTAAAAGAATGTGCAGGGGGTCCCAGGGATGCACTAGAACAATTCTTTTTAGCATTCACAAAGCCACTGGGACCCTCTATCCCTCCTCTAGGACCCTCTGTACTGTAGTGTAAGTGAAGGAATCCCTGGGACTGCTGGTTTCGGATTCTGGAACCTGATAAACCAGGGTGTGGCTGTGAGTTGGGGCTCGGGATGACCGGCTCGTGACAGCAACGCCACCGTATCAGTGCATGGCCCGGAAAACGGGACAACCAAAACATACCTACAGCTCTATGCTTCACTCACTAGCTACGCCTTAGCATGAGGCTGTGTTAGACCAGTTGACATGAGCTAGAACACCAAGGCTACATCAAAATGTTATGTTCTGCATGGTTGTGCAGGGGATTGTCTTTATCAGCCATAACAAGCTCCTAGCATAACATCATCAGTCTAAAATCCTCCGAAGTCAGGCTGTGTCAGACCAGTTGACATGAGCTAGAACACCAAGGCTACATAAAAATGCTATGTTCTGCATGATTGTGCGGGGATTGTCTTTATCAGCCTTGACAAGCTCCTAGCATAACATCACCAGTCTCTAAAATCTTCCGAAGTCAGGCTGTGTCACACCAGTTGACATAAGCTAGAACACCAAGGCTACATCAAAATGTTGTTATGTTCTGCATGATTGTGCAGGGATTGTCTTTATCAGCCATGACAAGCTCCTAGCATAACATCATCAGTCTAAAATCCCTCCAAGTCAGGCTGTGTCAGACCAGTTGACATAAGCTAGAACACCAAGGCTACATCAAAATGTTGTTATGTTCTGCAAGATTGCGCGGGGATTGTCTTTATCAGCCATGACAAGCTCCTAGCATAACATCATCAGTCTAAAATCCTCTTAAGTCGGAGTGTGGCTGCCCACGTGGTGTGGGGTAATAAAAAACGGTCACACACGTAATGTTCTCATCCCTGGCTGGTGCATTTGTGCCATAGTGTTCAACTTCAAGTGTTTCGGCTGTTGGGATGATCCCTGGAGTCTTTAGCGCGGGGCGGGGTAAGACAACAAGAACAACAACTCACTGGCTAATTCTTCATCCAGCACGTAGACGTGTCTGGTTCCCCTGGTGGGTAAGAAGGGAAACTGTGCGTGGGCCGCAGTCGTCCCCTCTTTGGCCGCCTTCCGCGACTCCCTCTCCTCTTCGCTGCGCACTGTGCGCTTCCTTGCCTTGGTCGCCAGGCAGCGTCGCCACGGGATACCAGTCCACTGCGCTTGACAACCAGCACAACGGCTGAACGCAGCTTGGGTGAAGGTCAAGGTTGACGATAACAATCGGCACGCCGCCATTTTTTTTGGTTTCTAGCCAGGGGACACAATCTGATCAAAGACTTGAGGAAAACCGTGTGTCTGTCTGTAAGGCCGATCACTCTGAAATCAAAAGCAGGTCAGTTGTAATAAAAAATTTGTGTATTGATGATCAACAACGATATATCTGAGCCAGTTGCGCAACTAAATAATAAATAATAAGTGCAATAAGAGCAACTGAGGTCTTGTTGAAGATTTTTCCATCAATGAATTATCACTCTAATGATAATAAATGTGTACACTACCTACATATCGAAGATTTGTCAAACTCTGATTCTGTGTACTTCAGTGAAGTCAAAAGGTTTTGTTCATGGTGCAAAGATAATTATCTGGATTTAAATGTTGTTAAAACAAAAGAACTGCTTGTAGATTTTCGTAGAAACCCAGTGCCAGTGCCACATTTGGAAATTGATGGTGAAACGGTTGAAAGAATTGATGAGTACAAATACCTAGGCACAGTTTTAGACAAGAAACTTACTTTTGATAAACACATTGAGCATATACATAAGAAGAGTCAGTCCAGGATCTTTTGTTTACAGAGGCTAAGGAATATTGGTGTCTGTTCAGATATTCTTCAAACCTACTACCGATGTTGCATTGAATCTGTTCTTACTGTGTCATTTATCTGTTGGTATGGAAGCTTGAGTGTAAAAAGTAAGCGTGTGTTGAGTGATATGGTGAATGTGTGCAGTAAAGTTGTGGGTGCAAGGCAGAGTGGTATGCAAGAGTTGTATGACAGACAAGTAGTCAAGAAAGCCAGGAAAATTCTTAATGATAACAGTCATGTTCTGGCAAAATACTATGAAGTATTACCATCGGGCCGTCGATACAGAACTCTAAAACTGAAAATAAGAGCACAGAAAACTTTCTTACCAAGATCAATTCATCTGTTGAACTCTTAATGCACTGCATTGAGTGATTGTTTTGCTGAGCAGCCTGTCCATCTCCTTGGGATTGAATTTGTATTCGTATTCGTCCAGTTTGTTAACTACAATATTGCAGTGTTATTAGTTATTAGTTTATATTCTTTAATTGTTGATAAATGTGTTTATTGTTGTTGTGGTTTTTGTTGTTGTTGATAAATGTGTTTATTGTTGCTGTTTTTCTTATGTGCACCTGGCTGCAATTTCTCAGTTATGAGATAATAAAGATGATTTGATTTGATTTGATTTGATTTGATTTGATATAAACAAAGAATTTTATTAAAGGACTTGATATCACCTTGCATTGATCACATACATAATCCTCAAGAAACAATGGGGCTTTACACTATTTCTTGGCGACAATTTTATGACCGAGTTGACCATGCCACCTAGTGACAAGTCAGAGGCAAATGATTTTCTGTGGCTATATACCACTACTTCATGACAGGCAAGGGCGACAATCTTAAGTAGGTGGCGCACACGTCTCAGTGCATGAGACAGGGGCAGATAACTTTCAGTATAAAGCCTCATTCAGTGAACTACCATTCCATTTTACCAAAATTCCGTAAACAATAGAAATTTTGCTAGCACATGTGCAACTCTCAATGTTCATGTGATATGATGATGGGACCTGTTATTGTGGTTTTTTTCTTTTTAAAGAAATTAAGGTTGTTGGGTTTTTTTAAAGGAGGGAGTCAGGTGTGTGCATAAAAGGTAGTGGTGGTATTGCCAGAGCAAGACTTTAAGATCATATTACTGTATAACTTGTGGCAGTACCATAGCCGATGAGGTTTAACCGAGGCGTGGTTACTGCTATATTGTTAAAAACTTAGGACTTTACTGGTGTTGCACTGCCTCCGGGTATTGCCTCCAGTATTGTTCCCACCATCTTTGTATTTACAAATGTCCCATATGTGTCTATGACCGAGAGGACATAAAACATCATTTTCATCATCATCGGTATTGCCACTAATGCCAGTCAAATTACACATAAAGGATTTGCTCTCTCACAGACATCTTCTTCTTCTTCTCTTCTCGGCCCAAGGTCAATATATTGACCATTCTGGCTCCTTTGGAAGAAAAAAAAGACTCAAAGTCTTTCTCTGTTGTATATTCATTTGTTTAGGTACTTTTGCTCTAATATATGTTTTATTTTTCATAAATAATAATGTGACTTTGCGCTTGTTGTGTATGCTGTTTTGTTCAGTGATGTTGCAGTCTGTTTCAATTTTGTTGTTGTTTTTTGCTTCCTTTTTTCAAAATAAATAATAAAGTTCTTTCAAAAATCAATTGCTATTATGATAGGGTTTGGTTTGTATCCAAGTTCACCTTAGCCAAACCCAATCTAGCACAGAACCTCTTTTTAGGTAAAAATCAGAATCATCAGTATGTTGAAGGCAGACGGTATAACGAAGAAGAGGGAAGGAAGCTTAGTAAGGGGAGAGGATTAGGGTGTGGAGAATGGAGGGGTACGGGATGACCATAGTCAATCATGTGACGGGCGAGCGGTTAGGGGTGGATAAGGACTAGATGGAAAAGGAGATGGGGTGGTGGTGATATTTGTTAGTCATATCAACCACAAAAAAACACAGTGGCTATGGTTATGGGGTTGTTGCAGCACTCGACCATGTTCAGGGATAGTTACTATAACTATAACTACTACTCGTACTAGTACTACTAGTATAACTATGTCACATTTTTCAAATGCATTTTCTTAGTATAGTATAGTATAGTGTGGGACTGGCTCAAGCCTAAGCCTCGCGGCTTATAAACATCCCTTCATTGACACTGTTTTGTTTGCATAAGCATGCCTTTTAAAATTATGATTGTAATTCAATCATCAGGGTTGGAGTCTTTCCCCAGGAGTTGGAGTCTTATTACTGTACATATTTAACTCATCAAGGTTTCAACTTGAAATTCAAGTTTCAAAGTTCCAGAACATAAAATTTAGAACTGTCGCAATAACAGTAAAGTGCATATAAGTCAACATGCCATTCAACTGACAATTTACCAACCAGGGTATAAATAAAAATTTATATTCCTGAATCACTGTCTTAGCCAAAAGGCCGAGAAGCGATCAGAATATGAACATAAACACTTTATTTGCTTACCCCGTCATTCAGAAAGTACGCTTTCAGGGGAACCTACTCTCAAAGCAAACAAGAAAATCTCGCACAGTTGGCGATTCCAACGAGAAGTTAAAGTTGCAAGTGGGACAGAAACGAAGGAAAGCGAGAGGGTGATATTTACTTTTTGTTTTTAGAAGATTGAATGCTTTGTTAATGTAACATTAAAACCTTGCTTTATTTTAAATTACTTCACATGTGAGTTTTGCGATTATGATCCTTACTGCATGATCATTTAGTTTTTACTTTAGCGTATGCAAACCGCATGCATTGCAGCGCTGCAAAGTTTGCGTTCTAAAAATAGCATCGTATTTGTTGCAGGCTTTTCCGGTATTTTTACGATCAGAACAAGAATTGTCCCCCTTGATTTTTCACTAGATGGCGCTGCCGAACCTAGAGGTGGCTACCAAAGTGATTTCACAAAATACTTAATTTGGGGGAAAGACTCCTTCTGTTGCTACTATTTTGATCTGTGAGTATGTCTATTGTGTAAACAATAAAAATAGACTTTAGTTTAGTGACAGAATTTTCATATCAGAAGACAGAATATTGAGGATACCACGTGATCCCACGTGACACTTGTGACTTGTGTTCAAAGTCTCCCAACCGGTTTATCCGCGGGAACATGTTGGGTATCTCTGTTGCATTGTCGTTTCAAAATAATTTGCGTGATAAATTTGTATTGTCGTTTTAGGTAATTAGTCGGTTAAAATAATTACGAGTTTACGTACATTTATTATATGTGGCATTCCTCTGTTCCAGCGCTTTCCATGACGCTCGCTTGTAAAACGTACATGTGCTGAGATGTTACGTCTTGATGCAGATATTTTGACCCGAGACGAAAGGTGAATTTTCCATCAACGAAAGTGAACGCTTCAAGAATAGAACTTATGTACTCTAATCAGGGGTCGCGCTAACGCATGTTTCTTGCGTATTTGACGCGTTTAAAAAATCGCTGACGCATTTTTGCGGTGTTTACGTGTAATCCGTACGCAAAATGACGTCCGCTCAAAATCAGACTTTAGAAGTCCTACAGTCCATACACATATAGTGGTTCTGCTACACCAAACATTGGAACAGACTATAGAAAAGTGCCACTGCTTTCAGTACTGCTGTGTGTGACGTAGGCGCAGTGCAGTGTGGCGGGAAAATCACTGTAAGCGCATTGGGGTGATAATTAACAGGGCTTGTGTCGACTTTGAGGATCGCCGTGATCGCCGAAAATGACTGGTTTAAGTTAATAAAAATGCATGTTTTTGTTGCTAGTCTTGTTTTCATTGTTTTTTCTTTGACGCGATTTTTTGCTTCCCTTACGCATGTTTTGGCCGACGTCGCGTAAGCAAAACGCGTTTTCAAAAACACTAGCGCAACCCCTGCGCAACCCCTGTCTAATAAACGAGAGAGATGCGCGATTGTATGTTATCAGATTGAATCTGTGATGTAGCCTCCGACTTTTGGCATTTATTTACATTTGTTGTCGTCAAGTGGCCATCCTAACAATGAAAATGCGATAATGAAAATCCTGTTCGAGATTGTGTTTGTCACTTTGTGACATCACAGCTTTGTGGTTTACCCGACCTCCGCCATTTTGAAGGCGAAGTCACAAGTGTTATGTCATCATTCAAACTCAAAGTCGATTTCTCTTGATCAATGAATAATGATGCGCTGGTTGTCAAACAGTCAATGCCTAAAATCTGACGAAAGAACGTTTAAGGCCCTTCTTAACTAGGCAATCTTCTGGTTCGTGAACCTAGTTCGGAAGGATCGCCGAACCCTGAACTGATTGCCAATCCTCCTCATGTCTTAATCAGAACCGAACTAGGTTCGCAAATCTGAGTTTGGGAGGATCGCAAACCATGAAAATCTCGAGTTCGGGGTTCCCACATGTTCTCAGAACCTCGACGAAGTTCAGCGAACCTCTCCTCTGATTTATTGGCTGAAACTACGAGAGCTCTTCTGTGTCAAAGGAGTGCTTGGTAGGTTACTGAGTTGAAAGGAACAACGTCGAATTATCTCCATGTTTGTTTACTGATTTTCAGGAAAGTTTCCTTGTTTTTAAGAAATGGGGTGACAAATGTTACAGAAGCAATGCAAACAAACAAATGACTTTTCGGCAAATGTTAAGAAAAGCCCCCTCCTCTGCCCCCTTCCATTCATTTCAGGCTGTTCCATTGATCGCTGTCGCATTCTTAGATTACTGTGTTCTGAATTTATATGCACATGATCATAACGTACCGTCAACTTTTATTTGTTTGTGTATTTGACATTAAACTAACCCTAAGCCTATCCCTAACCCTATCCCAAACCCTATTTCTGAACCTAACCCTAAGGGAATGCGACAGCGGTTACAGGTTAGGAATAGGGTTAGGGATAGGTTTAGGGTCAGTTTAGTGTCAGCGGTAATCTGAGAATCGACAGCGGTCGACGGAACAGCCTGAAATGAATGGAAGGGTGCAGACGAAGGGGCTTTTCTTAACATTTGCTGACTTCTCATATTTAGGCCTTGATCAAGGACTGCAAGCAAAAGCAAAACAAGCAAACCAATGGCATTGTCTTTTGAACCGCCTCACGCGCGCTTGTGTGAGTGGAATGGAGTGTTTGACCTGGTTTTCTCCCCTGAGAAGATACTGGGGTGGGGCTCTTCCGTACAAATAGTTCCACCACCTTCTGGAAGTTCTGTGCTTGTAACTTCCTCTAATCTGTCTCTCTCTTTGACTCTGCCTTTTTCCTTGCTTTGTGTCATCTATCTTTCTGACTTTTGGCCCATTCTCCTGCCTTTTTCCCACGCGAGAACACCAGTGAAAACTGGAAAACGGACATATATACGTACACATTGTGGCCTTATGGCCTGGGAACGCAGAAGAAGAAGAAGAAGAAGACCTGGTTTTCTGATTCGCTGATTCAGTCAGTTGCTGTCGTAGGCCTACTCTACTAATTGAGTAACTTTCTGCAAGCGATTTAATCCGTCTGCTTTGTCAAAACTTTAAGACGATGATATCAGTTTTTTGTTTGTTTTGTTTCGTTTTTTTAATTCTTCACGAAGATCCTGTCTGTTCAATTCTAATCAATGCGTGCATATCATTACCCGGCCAGAGGACGGATATTGTTTTTGGTCCATGTGTCGACGTGTCTGTATTGATTTTCTCAAAAACTACTGCACGGATTATAATCGAATTTGGTAGAGGGGTAAGCATCTTAAAAAGGAAGGTTCCTTTCTATATTCATGGCCATGCTGACCTTGACCTTGAATTTTGACCTTGAAACCCGAAAATGTCTTCTTTGTGCTATATATTTCATGTCTGAGCTGTATCTCATGAACCAGTGAACAGAATCGCTTTAAATTTTGTGTGGTGGTGTATCACTATCACGGTGCAGGGATTGTCCCATTAACAAAATTAACAGTGATGACCTTGACCTTGAAATTTGACCTTGGAAACCGAAATTTTTAGTTCTTGCTATATCTTTCACATCGTTGAACTTACATTGGCTTAAATAGTAATTGTGAATATTGGGTACCCGGTGAAGGTCAAGGTCAAGAACGTAGGCCTGGCGGGTGTGACATTCCTGTTTTGGTCATATGTCACATTTTTGCAGTTACAGGCTTAATAAACTTTGGCAGGTTGATAGACTTTCAAGTTTATTTGTGGTGCGAAGTAATGTGCACATTCATGACCTTGACCTTGACTTTTGAACTAGTCTCTTTTAGTAGTGGCTATAGTCCGATCACCATTTGTCGTTTGCCCTCATAACCTTATAATTTATATATTCTTGATCAGCATGACATAAGGAATGCAGTGGGTGACATAATTGTGAATTCTCTTAACCCTGACATTTGACCTTGAGGCTGTTACATGAAAACGATTTGTCGCACACTGATACAACCGTCTATATGTAACTTGATCGGCATTACCAGGCATGGGAATTGTCAGTCTTTGGGCTGATTTCAGCTTTTTGATGGTCCTCCTCAGTCTTTTTTTGCAAGTTTCAGCTTTTTTGATGGTCCAAGAGGACATTTATGAGATGAAAAAAAAGAAGCCCAATGAGTAAAACTTAAGTTATTGGTTATAAATGAATGCAAAATGAAACAAATATATATGTCTTATCTCTAAGACATTTTTTAAGGCTTAGATAACAGAAGAAGCTTCATTTTCTGGGGGCTGTATCCCAACACACACGGTTTTCAGTTGTTTTTATTCCCTGTTCCTATGCCTGCTTCCAGACCCCAATTTTCAGTCTTTTTTGTCTTCTGTAATTCCCATGCCTGATTACTCAAGGAATGCAGTATTAGACATTTTTAAACTTCTTGACTGTCTTTGACCTTGACCTTTGACCTTGCTTTTTTCCTCCTTGTTTCCAGGCTGTCAAAAACTTAGGGGGGTGGGGGTGGGGGAGGGGGCAGAAGAGCTACACAGGCAGGTTTCTAGGCTTGCACACTTGTCGATCTGTGTGTTTTTATATGAGGTGCGTATCTCTGGCCTGGTATGCAATGCCACAGTGCATTTCTAGTTATAATTTAATTAACAAATCCTAGTTCGCCGAGCTACTCAAACCACTCAACTAGATCGGGATGGTTTGTGAATCTCAGATTTGTACACGATCTATGGTTTTTGCAAACCAAGTTTGTCGAGCATAACATTGCCCAATTAAGAACAGGCTTTAGTGACCTGGTGCAGTTTATATTTATTGACCTGTATACATTTGCATGATGGAGGAGCTGTATTGGCTACGATTAGTCTGTTGTTAGTCCTCCACCACACTGACAGGGAGACTTTGGTTGTTCATGTCTGTAGGGTGTGGGGGGTTTTCTGGCGTACACTTGGTTTCTGTTTTTTTGAGTGCTGAAAATATAGCCTTCGGTTTTTTGAGAGCTGAAAAATTTAGCGTCCATTTTTTTTAGAGCTAAAAATTGTAGTGTCCGGTTTTGGGAGAGCTAAAAAATGTAGTGTCCAGTTTTTGGAGCGTTGAAAAATGTAGTGTCCAGTTTTTGGAGAGCTGAAAAGTGTAGTATCCAGTTTTGGGAGAGCTGAAAAGTGTAGCTTCCGGTTTTTGGAGTGCTGAAAAATGTAGCATCTATACTGTCCAAAAAAAGAAACACATACTTTTTCAAATGTTGTTGCCGTCATTGTATTACAGCACGCATATCCTCCAAACTACTAGAAGTGTTCACCCAGTGGTCCTTGTCATGTTTGCTGTCAATGTTTCTCTCTGCTCATGCGCATGCGCACACAGTGCCTAAAATGTCAGAAAAACGATTTTTTTCATGCCCACGTGCCATGCATGGATTGGATTTCATGCAATTTCGTGAACACAGAGTTAACACCTTGCTCACAAATGTCTATGAAAGGGAATCCCTTAGTGTTGGTGCAAGGGCGCCTAACTGCAGAGCACTACCTAAGGACATTCTGTGTCCACACGTCCTTCCTCTTCTGCACGACATTAACGCCGTGTTCCTGCAGGACAAGGCTCGGACTCTTCACCCAGTTGCTCACCGACAATCACCTCCACAAAATTCTCTGGCCAACCATATCATCAGACATGAACCCAAAAGAACACATTTCAGGGATGAACTGGATAAACGCGTGCATGGCCGAGAAGATGTGCCAGTGAATCACCGCAAGTTGTTGAAAGCACAGCAGAAGGAGTGGGACTTCATCCCACAGAAGACATTCGCCGTCTGATCGAGTCCCAACTCCCATGCTGATAGTGTCCCAGGCACTTGTTGCTGTTCAAGGCAGTCACATCCCACAGCAAGACATTCGCCGTCTGATCGAGTCCCAACTCCCATGCTGATAGTGTCCCAGGCACTTGTTGCTGTTCAAGGCGGTCACATCCCACAGCAAGACATTCGCCGTCTGATCGAGTCCCAACTCCCATGCTGATAGTGTCCCAGGCACTTGTTGCTGTTCAAGGCGGTCACATCCCACAGCAAGACATTCGCCGTCTGATCATGTCCCAACTCCCATGCTGATAGTGTCCCAGGCACTTGTTGCTGTTCAAGGCGGCCACACCCTACTGTTCTGACAGCCCTCACACCCAAGGATATCAACTGACTGAATGAATTGAGGATCCACATGCACTCGCCATACATTCAGCTAGCACCATGTCAAATTTCAAAACGAAATTCGCGTTGTGTGATTTTCTGTTTAGTTTTGAAATTAAGATGAAACTTTGACTAGGTCTACAAGTTATGCGTATCTTTTTTTGGACAGTATAGTTCTAAGCTTCGGAAGTTTTGACGTAAATATCATTACCGCCCACACTTGCGTGCGTGTGTGTGTGTGTTTCAGAAAACCAAAGGTGAACCGCTCTTGCCCGTACAGGACAGGGACTACACTCATTCAGTACCTGCACAACCCTGTCCCCACGGCGAATAACTGATCGGAAAAAACCCTGAGGCAGAATCCAGTGACCTTTCAGCATGGACCACATCTACGCAGCCACTGCCGCTGCCTCCGGAACTGATGTGGAGATCACCCCCCCGCCCGTGTTGTCACCGATGTCGTTGGACCGCCCTGCCTCGGAGCTCTCCTCTGGGGGACCCTCCACCAGCTCCCACCAGGACCAGTCTGCCAGGACAAGGAGCTCTAGGAAAGGTCCTCCACAGCTGACTCCCATCAAGCTCTTTGCTGACAAGGATGGCCAGTCTCCACAGACAAGGTCCGCTGGCAAGCAAGAGTCGGCGACAAAGACTGGGAAAGATAAGGCTGTAGATAAGGCGAAGACAAAAAAGGCTGAAGAGACAAAGACGAAAACTGCGGGGACAAAGATCGAAGAAGCAAAAACAAAGACGGCGGAGGCGAAAACAAAAACTGAAGAGGCAAAGTCAAAGAAGACAAAGGTTGAAGAGGCAAAGGCAAAGACAACAGCAGCTGCCAAGCAAGAACACTTGCCGAAGGTGGATAGCAAACATCAGCCATTAGAAACGAAGATGGCCGCCAAGGAGGACCATCCAAGGAGAACCAGGAGTAGCTCAGCCTTTGAAGAGGCTTCAGACACCACAAAAATTGTCCAGCAAAATTCTGGGGCAAAGACAAGGTCAATTGCTGTCAGCAAAGACAACCAGTCACCAAGCGTTTCCATCCTGAGCCGACAAAAGTCATCACCTTTGCCACAAAAAATGCGTGATCCTACAAAGGCCGCACAACCTAAACAAGACCAGTCACCGTTGACAAAGAAGACCGTTTCTAAACAAGAACCGAGCCAGAAGAATGATGAAGTGGATGCGAATCGGGATACTCCCAAAAGCGATCCGCTTCTGCACCAAACTAGACAGAGCAAGGACACCAGGACACTTGAACAGTCCCTGGTTTCTAGCACCGCACTCATCACACCAGACAGACCCAAGAGGACAAGATCTTCTTCTATGGAGGATCATTCCTTGGAGACTGACACGACACCTTTGGCACCAGACCGACCCAAAAGAACAAGAAGCTCATCGTCGGTGGAACATCAGCCTGAGAACAAGACAAAACCGGCAAATTCTGATGGCGAAAAAGACACAGTCGAAGAGACGAGGGGAATATCTATTAATGGCAAAGATGCAGAGATGACACCCCACGCTAAAAAGAACAGCAGAAGACCGCCTAAAAGACGCAAACCGTCAGAGTCGACTGCTGAGAAGGAAGGGGATGAACAGAATGAGGACATGGTCGCACCAGTACCCAACACTTCAGGGTCTACTGTTTCAGATCAAAAGACATCCAAATCTGTGCAATCTCTCAGTTCTGTAGGTCATAGTCAGAGTGAGCCAACTGCTGCTGAAAGTTCAAAGTCTGATGTGAAAAAATGTGATGCAAATGTCAGCCTTGAAAACAATGTATCTGCTGCTGTGTTGGATCAGGGGAAGGAAAAAGAATCTCATCTCATCAAAAAAGATGATGGAAATGTCGTCAGTGAAGCAGTAAAGAACACGCTTCCTGATTCTTCATCACCAGTCGCTGAAAATGGCTCCAGTAAGTGCAGTGTGCAAAGTGAAATCAATTCTTCACAAAGTATAGAACGAAATGTGCAAAGTACCAGTGCTGAACCAATGCACACAGATGGCAGTAATAATGTGAAGCATAGTGAACATTCTTCAGGCAGTGTCCATGAAAACAAAACTGATGATGTGGAAGCTATGGACACAACTACCGGTACGAGTAGTGGCGATAATTTAATTAAAAATAGTGAAGAGACGACTATTGCTGTAGACAAAGATAAAAGTAACAGCAGTGTAAACATTACTACAGACTTGGATATCGCTGACAAAACGTGTGAAAATCTCTCCTCCAAACCCGAGCAAAAAGACAGCATCGACGTCAACACTTCGGATCACCAGCAGACAGCAGATCCCAACCGTGATGTTGCAGACTTAACGGAGCAAGACCTTGACGGTGGCCGTGCAGCAAAAGACCATCAAGCGAAGGATGGAAACATGGACGGCGCTTCTTTGCCAAGTCCCAGCACACCAGAGGATGATGGGGTGAATGGTGGTAGCAACGAACCTGCAAGCAGCACCTCAAAGAGTGACGATGCTAGTCAAAGACCTTCAACCCAAGAAAACTTTCAAGGCAAAAGCGCTGAAGACACGAATCAGTCCGACGCTACTATATCAGTAGATGATGATGGCGATAGAGACAGGCAGTCTGCTCAGGCAGACGCCCAGGACAGGTCGGAAGAGTTGAAGAGGTTCTGTGACGCGGTTCAGCTGAAGAGAAAGTCTCCGCAGAAAGACCCCAGCGCCGCTGAGGGCGACTCCCAGCCCCCCCGCCCCTTCTCCAACGTGTCCCCCTCCCCCTCCTCCTCCCTGCTGTCCATGCTCACCTCCCCCTTGTCCTCCAGCCTGTCTGCCGCCAGCACCCCGGGGGATCAGGGGGCTGCACTGAAGATCTCTCTGAAGAGGAAGCCTTCTGTACCCAGAGCAGGTAGGCACAAAATGAGTCTACTTTAATGGAACTGGAACTGGAAGCATTTTCATCCCTCCCACCCACTCTCTCTTTCTCTTTTTCTCTCTGAGTCCATATCCCCCCCCCCTCTCTCTCTCTCTCTCTCTCTCTCTCTCTCTCTCTCTCAGTCTTTGAGTCCCTCCCTTTCCCCCCTCTATCTCCCCCTTTCTGAGTCCCAACTTCCCTCTTTCCCCATTTCTATCTTTTCCTTTCTTTTCTTTTCATATAAATTTAAACTGACATTGCTATTAAATTCAGCAGTCTTTCTTTGAAAATAAATCTTAGAAGAACTAGGATATTTATGTCTTTAAAACTAAAGTTGGGTAAGTTGGTTTAGAGATAGAAAGGAGTGTTTGGGGATTTATTTTTTTTAGCAGCAGAAATGTTTCGCTTTTAATGAGTCCTCAGGCCCATGAAATATGCTAGCGCTATTCACTATGCATCTTTGATATAAAAATGAGAAAGGATTCATATTACTTTTTTGTGTGTGTCTCTGTGTCTGTCAGTGTGTGTTAGACTTTGAATTTCTTTTTCTTATCAGTGCATAATGTGTCAGATGCAAGCTGAAAATGCTCTGAAGAATTGAATTTTTTCTGTGGGGAAGTGGGTGGATGCCTTGTGCCTCCATACAGGGTGCTGGACAACCCTGCACCCACCCCTCACCCACTAGTCTCTCCACGTGGGGATACTGGGGGATCTTGTGCAAATGGTTCCCCCACCTTCTGGAAGTTCTATGCTTGTTAGTGTTACTTCCTCTAATCTGTCTCCTTGACTCTGGCTTTTCCCTTTGCTTTCTATCATCTACTATTTTTCTGACTTATTGGCCCATTCTCCTGCCTTCAAAAAAATATTCCAAATAATGTTCCATCTGAACTCCTCTGAAATTGGAATGTGTTGGCTGAATGCAGTGGGGAGACCAGTGAAAAATTAAAACCGGACACATAAATACATCACCCATTATGGCCATATGGCCTTGGAACGCAGAAGAAGAAATATTTTCTATCAGTAATCTTTGTTTTTGAGACTGAGACTGAGTAACTTGGCAATTTTAGCACTTTCAACACAACCCCTCTTGCTGCTCCATATTCCCTCAGGACACTGCAGTATGGGAAGTAGAAATTCCCTCAGCCGGTCCGATTTGAGCCCTTTTCAATACATTCTCTTAAAACATCTGGAGATCACGGTGTCTTTATTTTTGCACCGTGGTTTAGATTCATCTTCAATCTTTTAAACGATATAATTATAAAATTTAAAAAAATCGACTCATTATTTTGTGTTTACACAATTGAGTTGAAAGCAGCCACACGACTGTCGGCCTCAGGGGCATTTTGCCTGTTGCTAACATACTAGCAGCGTGTCGGCAACGGTAAACTCTGGCATTGCTAGTATTCTAGGGACGTGTTGCGAAAAAGTTAATTAGCAAGCTGAACTTAAGCTGAAGAATGTACAGATATATATATATATATATATATAATATAGTATATATATATATATATATATATGTGTTGATTCAAGTATTGGTTAGATTATTATGAAAATCATTGATTTTAGCTTTTCTACTTACAGTGACATGTTGAAAGTATTTCTAATAAATATTGTGGTTATCGTTGTTTTTCTTTTTCAACAGTTGGAAGAGATCCTCGAGAGTTCGAGAAGTTCAAGATTCCAATGACAGACCATGGTAAGTTGAGATTAAATGCTTTTCTTTGTTTTTGGTATGCTTTTCTCTGTTCCTTTTGTTAATTTTTTTTTTTTTTTGTCTGTGAATACAGTGTGTCTGTTTAATTTTTGGTTGTGCTTTTTTTCCATCTAATGCTTTTGATTGAATATTTTATGCTTTCCTATGTCATTTCTCTTCTTTCTTTCTTTTTTTAATCTATAAAAATCAAAATTTAATAATAATGTGTTTTGTGATTATACTTTCACACTCTTAGAAAATCTGTTGCCGTTAAATAGAAATTATGTTTGCTTACAGTTATAGTCTAACTGCACACACACACACACACACACACACACACACACACACACACACACACACACACACACACACACACACACACACACACACACACACACACGCGCACACACACACACACACACACACACACACACACACACACACCACATATTAAACTTTTACTATAGATCTATTCTATGTTTTGTTCGGCAAAGTTGTAGTTTACTGTTTTATACACTTTCTGCATGTTTACAACTCCATACCTGCCAACCCTCCCGGTAAATCCGGGAGCTTCCCAGATTTTGTCACCTCTCCCGGTCTTCCCAGAATTCACGTGAAATTCCCGGATTTCGAAATTTCCGGCTTAGAGTTAGATGACCTCAGAAACGAGTGTTATGAAACCCGAAAACCGAAACCGGAACCGGGTTTCAGGAAGCTTCGCGGAGCAGAGTTCGTACTGCGCATGTCGGAAGCGGGGGCTACTTCCTCCTGCAATCCTTTGTTTGGCAGTCTTTAGGACTCACTCCGCCTGTCTTACGCCGCCATTGAAGTAACCTCGCCACGATGCCGTAGGCATAGGAGAAGACGAAGAAATGGAAGACTGTCTTTTCAGACGAATACAAAATAATTGACCAAAAAAAGTTTCTCAGCTTCAAGGGGCTGTGCCCCTTGACCCCCGCTCTGGGAGGGGGGAGTATCCCAAACCCACCCCCATCCAGGATTTTGTTTGGGAAAAGTTGGCAGCTATGCAACTCTAGGTCTCAAAACCCGGTTCTCACAGTTTCATAGCAATCACCTAGGCTGATCCTAACACTGTCTATTTCCCGAGAACAGCAGAACATTTTCAGTGTGAAAATTTGATGGGGGGGGAATATGTTTTGACTACAACTCTGCCTGTGTTTCTTCTTCTTCTGTGTTCTCAGGCCATATGGCCATAATGGGTAAGGTATGTATGTGTCCGGTTTTCAGTTTTCACTGGTCTCCCTGCTGCGTACAGCTGACACATTCTGATTTCGGAGGAGCTGAAATGAAAAAAATTATTTGGAGGATTTTTTTTTTAAATAAAAGGCAGGAGAATGCACCAATAAGTCAGAAAGATAGTAGATGATAGAAAGTAAAGAGAAAAGGCAGAGTCAAAGAGAGTGGCAGATTAGAGGAAGTTACAAGCACAGAACTTCCAGAAGGTGGGGGAACTATTTTTATGAAAGACCCCCCCGCCCGGTATCCTCACAGGGATGCCAGTGTTTGTTTCCTCTGCCGTTGCCCCCAGTTATTGATGGTGACGTTGTTTCCAGGCTGGAAGAGAGAGCTGGTGGTGTCTACGATGACATCAAGTGTAAATTTCCCCCAGTTATTGATGGTGACGTTGTTTCCAGGCTGGAAGAGAGAGCTGGTGGTGTCTACGATGACATCAAGTGTAAATTTCCCCCAGTTATTTATGGTGACGTTGTTTCCAGGCTGGAAGAGAGAGCTGGTGGTGTCTACAATGACATCAAGTGTAAATTTCCCCCAGTTATTTATGGTGACGTTGTTTCCAGGCTGAAGAGAGAGCTGGTGGTGTCTACAATGACATCAAGTGTAAATTTCCCCCAGTTATTGATGGTGACGTTGTTTCCAGGCTGGAAGAGAGAGCTGGTGGTGTCTACGATGACATCAAGTGTAAATTTCCCCCAGTTATTGATGGTGACGTTGTTTCCAGGCTGGAAGAGAGAGCTGGTGGTGTCTACAATGACATCAAGTGTAAATTTCCCCCAGTTATTGATGGTGACGTTGTTTCCAGGCTGGAAGAGAGAGCTGGTGGTGTCTACGATGACATCAAGTGTAAATTTCCCCCAGTTATTGATGGTGACGTTGTTTCCAGGCTGGAAGAGAGAGCTGGTGGTGTCTACGATGACATCAAGTGTAAATTTCCCCCAGTTATTGATGGTGATGTTGTTTCCAGGCTGGAAGAGAGAGCTGGTGGTGTCTACGATGACATCAAGTGTAAATTTCCCCCAGTTATTGATGGTGACGTTGTTTCCAGGCTGGAAGAGAGAGCTGGTGGTGTCTACGATGACATCAAGTGTAAATTTCCCCCAGTTATTGATGGTGATGTTGTTTCCAGGCTGGAAGAGAGAGCTGGTGGTGCGGGGGGTCTACGATGACATCAAGTGTAAATTTCCCCCCGCAGACGTCTACTACTTCACCCCAGAGGGCCGGAAACTGGTAACCAAGACGATTCAAAACAACACCGTTAACCCCTTCACTGCCAGAGGAAAATTGAGAAATTATCAATGTTCTTATTACAGTGGAACCTCCCTTATAAGACTTCCCATTATAAGACCCCCTCCCACATAAGACCTACTTCTCTGAGACATTGCCCTTCTTTGTAAGTATTAAATTTACTTCCCTTATAAGACCCCTCCCTCATTTTGGATGATTTTTGAAGGTCTTATAAGGGAGGTTCCACTGTATGAAATTTAAAAGAGACCTGTTAGACTCAATCTGAGAAAATGGTCTAGAGATATATCTTCCTCCTGACTTGTCTTAGAAACCCAAAACCATCATTCCAGGGCTATGACATGAAAAGTTACGACATCACCAATGACATGACACACCCTGTAGTAGACACGGGGCAGGCAGTGAAGGGGTTAATAACAAAAATACTTGATGTTTTAACAACACTCCTGTAGTCTACTCGTCAAGTCCATTTTCCGCCCTTGTCTGCAGCTTCACTCTTGAATGCAGAAAACTGGTAAAATACGCTTTTCAGCAAAAGTTAGCCCAGGACCATTTCACGAGTAATATTATCTGGGCTATTGCTTTAACCCTTTCGCCGCCAGCCATTTTTACGCAAAATTTTCCATTAATTTTACCTGGGTAGAGAAAAAAAATCATCTGCAATATTGGAAATTCCTCTGACATGCATAGCATTAGGCCTGTCCTTACCTCACAAAGTTAAGAAAACATGGTCTTCGGATAACAGGCCCCGATTTGATGCCTTTTCGTGACATGGGTGTTAAACCATTGTGGTGCATAAATGCGACTTTGGCGGTGAAAGGGTTAAGACCAATTGATGAATGTACCGTAATTACTAGTTTTGACCCTTAATATAATAATTGAAGTATACATTTTCAAAATGTACAACAATTTGTATGAGACAGAGGTTATGTTTAATGTTATTATGTAACAACAACAAAAGATTTTGATGTTTACAGTTGGTTAGCTTATATCATTCCATCTCAAAATAAAATTTCAGTTCCTTCAATTTTGACTTAGGTGATTTTTTTTTGTATTTCATATTGACAATGAATTGTTTCAATTTCAGAGATCTGGAGTACAGATTGCAAATTACCGTAAGTACATTTTAAAGAAACATTTTGGGGGGTTGGGGTGATTTTAATTAAAACCCTTTGCGCACTGCCCTTGTGCCCTGCGGGCTGCACTGCCAGCCTGCAGGTTCTGAGAGAGAGGTACTAGTTTTATTACATAACACACACAAAAACGACAATGCAGTGCTTGCAAATTATTTAAAATCGTGCAATGAGTTGAGCGATCATTCCGACGCAAATAGCTTCAGAATAAACGTATTTTAGTCATTAACTCACTCGGGACTGGCCTAATTATTTCCCCTTGTTCTGTGGGGACTGGGCATTTGACTAGGTTCGTAAAATAATCACCAAAACCAAGTTATGAAGAGTTAGGCATCAATATTTTCAGAAAATATTAGCAACACCATGCACTAAACGATCGTAAAATATCAGATTCTTTACCTTCATCGTTTGTCTCCTATTGACGAAAACAGCTAACACATAGAAAGAAGGGAAATTTCACATTCCGATCTTTGACCCCCCTCTACAACCAAAGCTGAATGTAAAGTTTGCAATGATTGGTTGATTTCAAGAGAGGCAAGGTCAAAGCAAACTAAAAATAGGTTCTGTTATGACTTCGCACCGGAAAGCTGGTTACATGCCAGAAATCAAAACCTCTTGAAAACTCTTATGAGCCGGATCCGGCTCATTCGCCCCGAGTGAGTTAATAGTTTATAGGTTGATAAGGAAAGTAAATGGAGGTCTCTGCTCGACAATTTGTCGGGCACAGGCGCTGGTAGCTGCACTAGGGCGCCTGACTAATTGTCGGGCGCAGAGCGGAATGAGTTAAAGAATTTGGGGTGGGGGGTGGGGGTGGAGTAATTTTGATTTAAAGAGATTTTTTATAATGTGTTATTATATAGTCACAGTGTCTGTAATTTGTACGCATATATGGATTTTCTATTGATTCGTGAGTGCATTGCTAATTAAAATGATTTTGATGTACTAACCAACAAATTTTGTGTTAACTGTCACATACTGAAAGAAACTAAGGTAGGTATTTGGGTTTTTTATTTACGTTGGTTGGCTTTTTTCTTTTTTTTTAGTAAGGAAGGGGGGGATTTCTGTTTGCTGATAAGCTGGGCCTGTTATAATATTCAGTAACATTTTTTGTCACACACACTGTCAGCTATAATTTTTGTGTGTGTGTTGCTTTTAGTTCTCTGAATATATATATATGAACAACGTCTTTGGATGAATTGCCTCTCAAGTTATGAAGTTGCCTGCAAAATCAAATCCAATTCTATCCCTTGAAAACAAGTAAGCAAACATTGAAACAATAGAGATATTAT
>JAGGCT020000160.1:0-27500 GCA_017654935.2 Phymorhynchus buccinoides
CTTTCAATCCATTCCCTGTTGAATCTTACACTTCCCGGTATTTTCGAAAAGCTATTCATTTTTGTTTTCCGTTTGTAGGAAAAGACGCAACCAATGGTTGACCAAACGTAGTCATATCGTACCCTCAACCAAAGAGCTTTCATCGAGGTCTCTACCCATCAATAAGGGGTTGTGCTTTTACGTGAACAGATTCTTACAACAATAGCACTCATAAATTGCCATCAAAAAGACTCACTAATACTTACTTTCCCATAAAGCGCAGGTGGGGTTTTGTACTGTTCCCCCCCCTTTCTGGTTGTGCATATTTCTTCACTTGGTGTGCTCAGGCCGGTGAGATAGGTACATATGGTTATTTTATTTGTAAATTGTTGAGGTTGGGTCGTAAAAACAGGTCGATTTCCTATTGTCGGGGTTGGTGAGTTCGGCACAATCTCGGTGGGACTGGAGCGAATATGGCTGGGCCTAGAATGTGCGTAGCCATAGCGGCCTTCTGCCGCGATGCATGGGGATGGGTTTATTGAGAGATGGCGTTCCTAGGGTAATCAGCAGTGCAAACACAAGATGGCAAGAGGCGCGGCCGTTAGTAGGCGTCAACTACTTTTTTTAAGCTTGAATGTTTACTGGGAAACGGCTGATCGATTCAAAAAAATGAGTTAGGTCTTTCCACAGGGAGCAGTTATTTGTAATGGTATATTGTAATTGGGAGGGGGTTAGGATGGGGGGCTAGTATGAAATATGAAATTTAAATGATGGTCAAATTTAGGATTATATAATAATTTCTCACATGTACTCAGAAAGAACTGGAGAAACGGGACTGATGATAAATATGAGAGGGGTGGGATGAGAATTGTTTGAAAGTTTGAAAGGGAAAAAAAGAAAACAAAAAGAAAGAAAACAAGGCACAAAAAAAAAAAAAAAGAGGGGGGAAGGAAAGACAAAAAAAAAAAATAGGTTTCACTACAATCAACTTCCCCCGCGACATCACTAAAATTCATCCAAAAAAATAAATCGATAACTAAAGAAAATTGAAGAGGGTATTTTTTAATAATAGAAAAAAGAAAAATACTCAATTCCCCTTCCTAAGCCCACGGCTAATTCACCAACCCCACCCTACCAATTAGACGCCCTCGAGCAAGCAACCCCACAAACCCCGTTCCATTCAATCCACCTCAATTCACCCCCCCATTCCCCACCGCCCCACCCCCCCCCAACCCCACCGATAACTCAATCAATCCTTCACCCAATCCACCCTCACATTCATCAAAACAACGGAAAATGAAATGAGAAATTGAAATCCGCTTAGAATGGGGCCGACGGTTGAAATTTGCAACGTTGGTGCGGCAATAACACACCGCACAGCCGTTTAGAATTACAAGGTTTTTGGAACTGGACAACAAGCGATAATACCGCATGTGGACCCAAAGATAGTGATTTTTTTTTTAATTTTTTTTTAATTTTTTTCTTTTATATATATATTTTTTTCATTTTCTTTCTTTTATTTGTTTTAATTATCCGATCTATTTATCTTTTTTTTTTATTTCGTATTATTTTTATCGCATGTACCCCAAAACAAAATTGTTGGACGAAAAATTCAACAAGAAATTATATTTTTCCCTAGGGTATTTTGCTTTTTTTTTCCTTTCCTTTTTTTTTTTTTATATTTTTTTTTTTTTTTTAGTTTTTTTGTTTTTTTTTTTTTTCTTTTTTATTTTTTTTTTTTTTATTTCATTTTATTTATCCCGCAGCTTGTTTTAAAAACTAATTTAATTAACCTTTCCTTTTCCCCTTTTCTTGTTTTTTTTTTTTCCTCTGTATAATTTTTATCCTTTCCTTGTTTAATTTCTATTTTCCCCTCACATTCCCCTTTTTTTTTTTATTGTTATTATTTTTTTCCTTTTCTTTTTTTTTTTTTTTTTTTTTTTTTTATTTTTTTCTTTTTTTTTTTTTTTTTTTTTTTTTTAAAAAAAAGAAAAAAAAAGAAATCTCTTTTTTCTCGTCTTTATATTTCAATTTTTTTTTTTTTTCCTTTTTTCCCGCTTGTTTTAATACTAAAAACATTAACAAAGAAAATATATTTATATAAGTGAACCTGGATTTTATTAATTTTTTAACTCTAACTGCCCACGCCTTTATCTATTCTACGCTCCTGTTCTCTTTCCTTTTTATTTATATTTTTTTTCCAACTCTGAATCTGCTCTCTTATTTTTTTTATTTCTTTTTTCGTGAGGGCAAAAGATTGAGACCAGCGAACTCTCAACAAATATTGAAACTACGGACATGCCGGATGATTCGCGGAAGTAAACCAAAGTGGTAGAAGAAAAGCACAATAAACAGCACAAAAAATTAGATTTAAAAAGAATTTTAAAAAAAAAATCACGAGACGTCGATGTGTACAAAGGAAATCAATGGGGGGAGTTGAGCATCAATTCCGGTGTTTTTTTTTTGTTTCATTCAGAAACCAAAAAAACTCATACCAGGATCCTAGATTTCCACAATTACGAACTGATTGAAACAATGGTCGTCTTATTTCCCTGCGGACGGACGACTGTCGGGTGGTTTTAAATTGATATGTATGATAATATATGTGTGTCCATGCATGTAAATGTAATCATAGTTAATCCTATCCACAAGCGTACATACCTACTTAAATAACTTTGGGCTGCTGCCGTTTCTGTTTTGTTGGCAACATTTCCTTTGCAGTGGTGCAAAACTGGGGGTATTATTCTCTAAGGAAAATAAATGCAAAACTGCTCTGTAGACGATTGCACGTACTCTTGCAACAACTATTTACGGAATGTAATACAGACCGGTAAGGTTTTTTCTGTGTCTGGTTTCTCGCACGCGCGCCACGAAGACCCGCGCCACGCCCGCACACGACACGCCACCCACGCAAAACAATCATGACAGATGCGGTGCACCACAGCACATGTAACCCACAACAAACACAACTTCAAACACATCATATTTACATCTTTTCTTTTGTTGTAAATACGGATAGCTGTTAGCATAATATGAATTACAATAATGTCCGTGTGTGTGGGTGTTGTGTGTGTGTGTTTTGTGCCTTTCATGATTTTCCTCGTACAAACACTAAGACATACGGTGGAACGCATTTTCTTTTCAGTGCCCCTTTCTATCTGGAACCTCCATTACACCTATGACTTATTCTGCCTCTCCTTTTCCAATCCTTTTACACAAACCAGCTCTTAAACTCACCTCTTCCCAGCAATGCTTCTGATTCATTCCTTGTCCTATTTTCCTAGCTTAAAACTATAGGTTCCCCACATTGTGTGTGAAATGTGCAACTGCTTGTGTGTGTGCGTGTGTGCTGTGTGCATATGTTTATTTGTTGATATGTTTTAAATTATTGTAGTATGTTTAATTATATGTTTATGAAACTATTTATTTATATCATTTAAAATAATTTGTGAAGCGCGTGGATCAGCTCAAAGAGGAGGAAAGGGCGACTCATATAAATGTTTACTTATTATCATTACTAAGACAATATCGCCCTGTTGGCAGTAACCCCCGTGGCAGTTTTACCCACCCGATGGCAAGCTATCCTCCTCCTACACCTACCCCCATCCAACCACATTTACTTTTATAGCTCGGAAAGTGACATTATCCTGCACACTCAGCGACACCTGTTTCTATTTGTGCTATTCACACAGACAGCCCAGTCCCCTCAAAAACCACACACGAAATATGAACAACTTTCGGTATACTTAACATTCCAAGAAGAAGGCAGCATTCTACACCTTACCTAGAAGAAATAAAATGATCCAATAAATGTGTAAAGGTCTTTCTTTTTCATCAGGGGGGGGGGGGGCAGATTGTCTTGTCACTATGGCAGATAACTCATGTTTTTTATAATCATTTACAGATCTTGACTCTCTGCCCTTGCAGAGAGAGAAGTAGTATACTTCTTCTTCGTCTTCTAAGTTCTTGTTTCCTTCCGTGTTCGTTTCAGTGGCATCTGTTTCTGTCCAATTACGAATAACAAACGTAGATTGCATCATGCTAGCTGAATTATACGACGCCATAAGTAATGAATAATTAGGCACCAGACATGTCTGACCATATCGAGTTTTCAGGATATAGAGAGTAGAAAATCTTCTTTTTGAAAGTACATTGTATATTGAAGAACAGGCAGGTGAGATTTTAATGTCACCAATTACTAACGTAGATCGCATCATGTCCTTCAATGATTATGCCCCCTAAGTATAAAGAATCATTAGGACCCAGCATGTCTTCTGAACCTTTTGAGCTATAGAGAAATCTTTTTATGAAACAGTATTAATACATTGAAAAAAGCAGGAGAAATGGACACAGAAAAGGACACAGTAACGAATTAAGTAGATAACTACATGCACATGGGAATAAGGTCAGAATGAAACAGAGACTCGACAAGATTAGAGGTAGATTTTATAAGCATCATAACTTCCAGTAAGGTGGGGTGAACTATTGTAAGGTGAATGACCCCCCGCTCTCCCTTCCCCACCGAATAATATCCACTAAGGGGGGGGGGGGGGAGGGGGCAAGCTTGCCTGCGTTGCATAACTCACACCCCACCCCACCCCCCACCCCCCACTGGCCACCCCCCACCCCGACACCCACACCCAGTCAGTCTCTCGTCTCTCCTCTCCTTCTCCTCCTCTCTCTCGGAATCTCTCTTCAGTACTCTCTCCTCGATCCCTCTCGCTTCTCCGTCACCACAGTCCTCACTAGAATCAGTCTCCTGTTACTTCAATCTCCTCCAAACCTACATCTCCTCAATCAAACAATACTCATTCATCCTAATCAATTTACGATTTCTCCTCTCTCTTACCAAATATCTCAAGTATACATTCCTCATCAGTTCTCTTACTCATCTCAATGTACAACTCATCACTCAACGCTCCAACTTTCCCCAATCATATATCGAATCACTTCTTATACATCACTCCACCCCTATCTCACCTCTAACTTCCGCGCCTACATCTCGTCCTCATCCAAACCCTCAATCTCTCACTCCTCCTCTCTCATTACTTCCTCATCTCTACAAGTCATCAATTACCTCACTCCCTTCCATCACTCTCAGTCATTTTCCTCTCTCCCAAAACATCTACCTCTCCCATTCAAAATTCATCGATCAATACTCTCTAATCGTCAAGAACTCCCTCTCCAAAAATAATCTTCCTCCCTCTCCATCTACCTCTCCCTACACCATCTCCTCCCGCACATCCTACAACTCACGATCCGAAAAAACATCCGTCCCGAAATCCATCAACGTCAAGGTCTAATCTCAAATCCATACAATCACAACCTCTACAACCATCGACCCTGATAGATCTCCTATCTTCCTAAACTCCAACCTCTAAATTTCGTTCTCTCAATAGCCCATTCATTTCACACCTTAATTCTTCCATTCCTACCGACTCCCATACGCTCTCCGTCCGGGTCTCCCCCCCTGCCTCGAAAAGGCTCCCTCACTCCTTATCGCAACTCTCTTTCGCTCGGTCTCTCTCTGCAGGCTCCATACAAATCTACCCAGCGATTCAGTCTCTCCGAGCGTCTCATCTCATGACTCTCTTCTCCCTCGACGCTCTCAATCCTCGGAGCTTCCACATGCCGCTCCTTCGACTCATCTCTCCATTCCTCCATCTCCTAGAACATAATCTCGCTCATCCCGTCTCTCTCCTCCTCTCTCCTACTCCACGTTGTCTGTATAAAAAGTAATCTGCAGCTGGCCTCGCCGCCCGGAGGTAAAGCAAAAAAGAGCCAAAGACATTGAAAGAAAAAGAACATGGTCATCCTGGTCCCCTGTTCCCTATATCAGTTAGTGAGGACAGAATAAAAGCCTGGTTGTGTCCCCCTTTTTAAAACATCTTTCGTGAACATAACACGTCAATGAGGCCCTAGTTGAATTCTCCGTTCAAATTCCAATCCGAGTCTTTTAGCATAGCCGCCACTGTGACCTACCTACCACTACTCGAATAAATCTATCAGCCAGGCTTGCGCCATACCTCCTTAAGTAGTCCATTTTCCCCTTTTTAGAGTTCTTGAATTATGTGTGAAGTTGTTGGTTGAAATTAGCGTCCTGCAAAATTAAATCGTTTTATTTAGCGCGTTGTTTATGAACTGGATTGTGGGTTTGAAAAATTTGCCCACGGTACGATAGTTCTACTATTCCCTGGGTCCCTGCATGTTCCAAATCTGCTGTGTCCCAATGTCGGGTATTGGGTACGTCCGCTGTTTGTGGCTGTAACGTGGAGCGGGCCTTGGTCGGCGCCCTAGTCTCTCCTGCCTTTTCTTCTCTCTTTCTTCCGTATCTTCTTGCGGTTTGGCACATTTGGATTAGTTTTTTTTTACGGATAGTCCCCCTCTGCCCCAGTCATTCATTCTGCAAATTCGAAGGCTATCGCTTCCATCGAATACGCCGGTAGTGATACAGGGCGCTGGAGGCGGCCGGATGCCACGTTTTTTCGCGAAACCGCGGCCATAAGTGCACGGGCCGCCTCGTTGCCGTTGCCACTCAAGCCCCCCGGTTCCGGGCTCACAGCAAATTGAAGCCGAATTCACGGTCGAAAAAAACACGGCGGATTAGTAATGGCCGCATTGTTCAGTGTTTCAGAACAAACTCACCCACACAACCAGTCCACAAACACACGGACAGTTGGGCCTTTTTTACTTATATGATGTTAGGTAGATACTTTTTTTCAGTTGTAAGTTATTTTTTTACTCTCATTACTCAAATTGTCATTCCTCCCGCTAATTGTTTTCACTCCGGATTTCATTGTTGACTTTCAAGGAAGTTGCAAGGACACTATAGAAATAGCCCGCAAAAATATAAAAGGGGGGAATATTTATAGCGATTTCGAACCGATTTTTCGGCAAATGTTTTTTAAAAAGAACGGCAAAATGGGCAAACCATTTTCACATCTTGAATATCGTTCAAAAACGGGCTTACACGATGCCTTCAATATTGTTTTTCAGTTTTAATATACTAAAAAATAAATGTCCAACACTTTTCGGTTTTAAAAGCGACAACTGGAAGTTAGATCTTACCTACAGTTTGCTTCAGCTAGACAACGATGCCACTTTTCATTTGGCTGATGAATGCGACCCAAATCTCAGAGAACTGGGTCACAAAAAATAACTTTTGGATACATTGTTAGCGCTTATGTGTGGGCCCAGCGACCCGCGGGTGAAGACGATTTTACATATGGTGAGTGATCCGATCTGTTAATAGGTTTTGGAATTTCTTTATTCCAACTGTAGTGTAAGTTCTGGCGTTTCATGTCACAAAAAGAGATCCATCCGATTTCGCTAAAGTTTATGGAGGAAAAAGGACGGATGCTATTTTTCTAGCTGCTACATTTCCCACATATTAAAAACAATCGTTGGCCCAAATTTTTGGACAAAACTAACTTAATCATATTATACGTTTGCGTCCAACTCGAAAACCGGGCGTGCACAGAAATACTTTTTATCATTTTCGTACAATACTTTCGTTATAGATTCGACGTATCTCTGCGGCAACGAAAAGGCCACATTTGTGACAATTTGTAGATATTGAATAACTTACAACTGCTTGTGGGGTTAGAATCCTGTCCCAGGTATTGCTCTCAGAAGCAACATTTAGCCGTCCAAAAAAAAAAAAATAGTTATTTATTATCTACATTTAATTATTTCTATATCTCTATCTCCAATTCATTACATTCATATATCTAATTATTATTATTTACTTTATCATTATCAATGAAACACGAAGCGATAGGATAGATTTTGATTAGGAAGGACTCAAATAGTGGATATACAAGTCTGATGTATATATTTTCAACGCCCAAATGGAAAAAATTAAACAAAGGCACGAACTTGATGTCTGTAATACGCAAACACATTACTACGCCATAAATAATCGTAATATGAATACAACACATACACTTATTCAGCCATGCTTATAGTCAACAGACCACCCTTAGCAAGTTGAAACACAGGGGTAATCTATAATTATTTGGTTTAATTCTTTTTTTTTTTGAAAACTGTTTAAGGTTTTCGGCGTAATTTGCAGAGTAAAGAACATTTACTTGTGTTAAATATTAGTAATGTGGGACGGTGATCTGCTGTATGAAATGACCATGTCCCCCAATGTCATGTTTAGATTTTAATGCTTTCATCCGCTTGCACTTACCTAGTGTGTTTTTTTTTTCACAGTTATATAACCCATTGGCTATGTCACAAAGACAATGCGTTTCATAAATCAGAAAAGTTATACCTATCCGCTGAGGTACCATGAAAGCGACGGAATGGCTTCAGCCTACGATAGGGCGTACTGCTTTTATCCATATGAGAGAGATACCTTATATGACAACGACGCCCGCGAGTCAAGCCTCCGACTTGGCGGACAACAACGCCAAGGTCCTTCAAATTCAGTCTCCCTATGCCAATCTACTCTTTGTGGGGGGACAATGTCCAGTATTCACGATCAACATGTAGATGGAGAGGGCCCCTGGGGGGATTGGAGAAGGAAGAAAAAGAAAAAGAGATGAGAAGGTTAAGAGTAGGGAGAGCGGAGAAGAGAGAGAGAAGAGAGAAGAGAGGAGAAAGAGACGAGAGATAGAAGTCGGTTATGATGAGAGAGAGAGATGCACACGATCTGGTGAACAAGATATAAAAAACGAAAAGGATATGATAAGGTATAAGAGAAAGAAGAGCCCCCGTGGGGAATATCGGGGTGGGGGGTCTGTGGGTCTTTTTGCATAATAGTTCCCGTACCTTCTGGAAAGTTATAGATTCCTTGTAATCTTCCATCATAATCTATCACCTCTTTTTGACACTCTTTGTCTGCACTTTTTCCCTTTGCTTTTCTGTCCCCTCCTACTATCTTTGCCCCTGCCTTAGCGGTCCGATTCTCCCTAGCCTTGTGGTGTTTTAAAAACACTTTCAAAAGATTTTTCCTCCAGCCAAGTCCGAGACTTGCTATGCTGGCCTAACTATTTCTGGTTAGGTGCATAATGCTGTGACGTAAAGTGTCCCGTGCGACCCGCTTTCTTTTTCCTTATCTACAAACCCGCACCCCCCCTTCTCCCCCCTTCGCCAACCCCACCCCCCCCCCCCCCCACCCCTCTCACTGCCTTTTGTCATTTTCGACCAACCCGCCACGCTGTAATTGCCCGGCTATTTCAAACGAACCGCGACTAAGGCAATTATCCCTTTTGAACCACGTTTTGCTCCTTGTAAGACACCGCGTCCTTAACCCATCCCAAAAGAAAGTGGACAACCACGGTTTATATCTCCCTTTTGCAGACCCGGTTTTGCCTTTCCAATCACAAGTTAGGAATGTCCCTGCGGTCATGTGATTAAGAATGTAATAGGGTGCGTGAGTTGTTGGTACAGACTTCTGACATCATCTTGTGACGTGTCCCCCGACTGTAATAAAACCCAATAGCAGGCTTTTCATTGTTTGAAAGTGAAGCTTAATTGGCGTAGTGAAAAAAAGTGTTCACCACAAGACCTTGAACCCTGCACTCCTAGAGGCGGAACACCTCTCCCCCCATCCAGAAATAAGAGCCCACCATAAGTAAAGTCCTTTATGTTGATGACTGGTGTATTGATCACGTGGTTTTGTTTTGTTTCGACTCTAGTTTTGATCTAGTGATCCTATGTTTTCAATGATGAATAAGGAGTAGATAGATTATGTTTTATAGAAAAGAAGTGGGTAAACATTCCATGCTATTTACTGTGCACTGATTATTTGTTGGTGGTGTGTGTGGTGTTTTTTTAGACTTGAACCACTATTTTGGTCCCAGAACCAGAGACACTTATGCTACTAACCCGCTTTTGTCTCATTTTTAGTAGGAAACCTTGGTACCGCAATCTTCGCCCACTTATTTTTTAGTCTAGAAAACCTACTGGGCCGCCAATCCTTGCACTTATGATAACATTCCTTTCCAGGTATGTTGTACTGGATGATGATGTTAGTTGTCTTATCATCACACTTTTTTATGTTAATATTTACTGATCTCAGTTTGTTAAACTGAAAATTCAGTTTATTTATTCACATAGTGCCATTTGTCACCCAATAGGTGGAAGTCCTGATCCATAGGGCCGTTGGTATTCACTACTGATCACTCCCATCACGACCTGAAGCCCCTGTGCTACCTCTCAAGCCTAGAGAGTCTCAGCCCACTTCTCCTGTGGATTATCAGCAGGGCAATCGTTGGGCCGCAGGAAGGACGAATCATACCTCGGACGAACGAAGAAAAGGAGTCGAAGGCACTCACACACCGCAAGCACCAAGACGGCGAAAAGACAAACGCCCCGCATCGCATAATCCGTGGAGGAGAGCCACGCCGTGAACCGTGCCATCCCGCGAACGCTAGAAAGACCCCGTAACGGCCTGGGAAGCTACTTCTCCATCTGAACGAGCATAGCCCAGCCAACCCAGCACCTCTCCGATACCAATCGAGACAGCGAAACCTGACAACAGCGAGTAAGTCCATCCGGACTAGGCGCAATTCATTAATTGAACTTATCTGACGAAAGGAGAATGTGAAGATAATTAAGTACCCTTCCCGGACATGGGGCGACCTTATAGTAAGGACAAAATTCCTTGTGAATTCCTTCGATTTCATTGTTTTTATCCCATATTTTGTTTTGGCGCCATTGAGCCTGCTTTATTATTATCGTTTTGCATAAATCTTAATGCAGATTTGGGAGTAAAGTATAAAATACAAGTTGTCAAATAATCCTGACCCGTTGGTCAGTACTGATGAAGGTTGGAGTCTTGTAAAATTTCATGTCCACCCTACTTCTCTCATGTGTCTGCCATTTAGAGAGCGAATTACAACCTCTTGTATTTCTTACACAACACATACGAGCCAGAACCCCAGGGCACAAATATAAAATTTATTAGATGAAAAGGGCCGGGAAAATTTTGCTCATCGCTCTCCATATCCTAGAGAAGTGGGACTAAGGCAAATTTTGCCTAAGTCTTCCCCTAAGGGACTTCCTTTTACCCATTTACCCTCGTCCAATAACGACCAGGAAACTCGTGTTGAGCGATCGAAGAAGAAGAAAGAAAGAGAGAGAACTAAGCTCAAATACGTCTCCACGATATATCGACCCACCTGTGGAGTCAGTAAAAAATTGTGCCGATTTATCGAGACTTCAATTTATCTCCTATCCTCGGATGTACTTCCACCCTTTTTCTGCTGCTAGAGTGTCCCACGATCATTTTCCAATCCAGCAAAACAGATAGAATACTCCTAGCCGCGTTTTCTTGCAACGCATAAACCCACCTAGTAGTCCGAGATCCTATGATTAATACAAACAGACTAGCGGAATACATCCCCACCATCGTCTCGACAACAAGTTTTTCCAATCACCCCAGATCTCTAGATATACTGAATAATATTGTTATTCCAAAACCTAGAACTGATCCCTATTTTCAAACAAGCTTACATACTCCGGGTGGTTACTTCTTATAATTCCTTAATACAACTTTAGTCTTCGAGTACAGAAAAGCAGCAATTACTTTCCTTCAAAAACGACGTAATCAAAAATGTCTATTTCAGAGATTCACCTTTTTCACCGCCAATGTTGCATATATTAATGCACCACAAGGTTTTTGACACCCATGCAACACAAAAAAGGCATAAATGAGGGCCTGTTTATCCCTGCTAGACCCATATATTTCATCTAGATTTAGGACAGGTACAGGATAGCCTAATGATTATACATGTCACCGAGGAATTCCATAATATTGCAGATATTTGTTTTTACCTCTACAACCAGCTTCATGGTTTATGTATTATTTGCTAGAAAAATGGTCTGGCGGCCGAAAAGGGTTAAAGAAAACATGTGAATGGAGGATGAATTTGAATACAATAAAGCTCGAGCGTTAACCTCGTAGGTGATGCTGTTTTGTTAGATTCTTGCGACAGCAGTTAACTAACTAGGACCGTAGTTGTTACCCGGAGATAATTGTGAGCAGCCAGGGCCCCCAACCAGTATTGAAACTGCGCGAAGGAACACTGCACTCCATATTCCCATCATGTTTGGTTTTGTCCCTCATACAATATTCCTGGTAGGGGCACAACAGCATTGTCCAGCCATTTGCCGACTATCCCCGCTTGTGTCAACTATGGCGGTCGACGAGCGGCCAGACATGTCCGTCACCAGCAATGGCCCACGCACTTGCGACAACCCCGTAGAGTGTCACATCTGACACAAACTTGGGAAGGGATTCTGTCCTTCGTAGTTCAAACGAGCTACCAGCTTGAAGAATAAACAAACATAGCCCAAAGAAGGAAATATCGTTTTTTCAAGGTCATCACCATCAAGGTAAGGTCAGCAACTGTTTTGATTAATTTATGCTTCAGATGTTTTCCTTCTCTAGGTATACAGTACCACACACAAATCTGAAGCGTGCTATTGCCATTGTCAAGTACCAATGTGTGGAAAATATGGCTTAAAACCCAATGTGTAGACCCCCTCCACTTTTACAGTCCTAACGGAAACGCGCCCGGAACCGTGACATTGACCCTTGCCATCGGTACATGCCCACCATTTATCAACGGGCATAAGCCCCCACAAGGTTACCTTCGATGCCAACTATTTGAAGACTCTACACTAATCGGTGGTGGGATTTATGGCCCCCTGAATGATTTTTCGGTTGTTTCACAGTCGTACGCAAAGGTCACGGTTCACGAACAGGGACAATATGGTTTTTTTGCTCGCGGATGGCCTTCCTCCCTCATGGTGCACACTCAGCCCAACCATTTGACGTGATTTTTTACTAGTCCACCCTTCCGAAAGATATCCTTGGGACAGAACAGACGGAGAAAAAAATGACCCTCCGAATTGTCAGGTCCAGCGCATCTTTTGACCTTGAAACCTATGATCTTGAATCGATAACATGGTCTCATCATCAGAACGGGGTATCAAGCCAACGCACCTTCATACCAAAAGTTTTTTCAACGTTCCTAATTGTTGATCGTGCCAGCGAGAATATGGTACATATAAAATAGATTTTATCGGTTTTTCAAAGTCCCGTACATCAGGTCAAGGTCACAACGGCAAAAATGTTTTGCGCCCATCTCTTCCTATTAAGGAGGCACTACCCTTCTCATAGGATTTGGACGACCAAGATTTGACGCGATTCCACACGGTCAAGCGTTTTCGCTGAGATATCCTATGGAACAGACAGAAAAAAAACAAAAAAAAAAAAAAAAGAAAAAAAAACAAAAAATACAAACAACCAACACAACAAACCATCAAGTGTGCCGGTGGTCCGACGAGCGTCAGACATTGTCCCGTCCCGACCAGCAATGCCACGCCTGCGACTCCCGTAGAGTGTCCACTCCTGCACAAAATTGGAAAGTGATTCCCTGTACTCTAGTTCACGGAGTATACAGCTTGACAGAATAACACTATAGCGCCAAGAGTGAAGTGTGAAATTTCGGTTTTCACGGACTTCACACTTCAAGGTCCAGGTCGTATCATGGTAGAGTACTTTACTAGCTCAGGGATGTTTTCTTTCTCGTAGGGTGACAGTAACCACACACACTCTGAAGCGCTCTGTCCAGAGTACAAATTGTGTAAAATATGGCTTTAAAACTCCTACCACTTTCAGGCCTACTGATCGCCGGACCGTACCTGAACCTTTTATCCGGTATGCCACCATCAGAAACGGCATTAAGCCCCAAAGTACCTTTCATGCCCAATTTTGACATGACTTCTAACACCAAAGCGGTGTGGGAGTTATGGCCCCCATGAAAAGATTTTCGGTTTCAGGTCGTACGACAAGGTCAAGGTCAACCGACGGCCAAAATGGTTTGCGCGGATGCCTTCCTCGCATGGGTTACACACCAGCCACAACCAAGTTTGACCCGCGATTTCGGTGCAACCCTGTTTTCGAAAGATATCCTTTGGACAGACAGAAGGAGAAAAAATGACCCTCCGCATGTTTAGAGCTCCCGCCGATCGTTTTGACCTTGACCCTCGACCATTGATTCCGTATGCCATCCATCAGCAACGGGCATAAGCGCAAACCACCTTCATACCAAAGATTTCAAAATCCTATGTCGATCCGGTGCCCGAGAGATAGATGGCTAAAAAATAACGATTTTCGGTTTTCAGTTCCGGTTACGTCCAAGTCAAGGTTCCACGACGGGCAGGAAATGCTTTGCATGGCCGATCTCCTTCCTATTTACGCCTGGCACATCCGGGCTTTCACCGACAAACATATTGACGCGTTCGGTCAGCGGGTTTTTTCTGGAGAATATCCTTGGGACAGACAGGAAAAAAAAAAAAAAAAACAGAAAACACCCCAAAGACCAACCCCAGCCGCATCGCAACAGTCCGATCACCTTCGGTACGGACAAAAATACAACCAGCCCATCGCAATAGTCCCTGTCTTGGTGACCGTACTAATGAAAGGGGCCCCGTGTTATTTTGATAGTCTAACCTGATGGACTACCTGTACCCAGGCGTCCACCACAATGACTAATCACACCATTATGGTTTGTCCCTAGTTCGCCTGAGTGTCTTTTTATTTGCCTGTGTTCTGGGTTGCACCGTTTGTGCACTGTGTCTTGGTGGGGTGATAGGGGGGATTTATAAATGTTCTTGGCAGGTAGTGCCCTTACTTTCCTATACATTTCCAAAAAGTGTTGGGCACCTGTAACACCATCGTTTTCGCAGTCTTACTTGCTTTCGCAAGAATCTACAAACAGCATCATCACCTTACGAGGTAGCCTCGCTTTATTTGTATTCCATTCTTGCTCACACATGACAGCATAAACTAGAAACTATTCTGTACAGGAGATTGAGAGCCGTGTCGCGAATCAGCATAAAGGGCTAACGACGGTCCCATAGCATGCAATAGCGCATGTTTGCTTCTGTGTATTCCGCGGTGAAAGACACAAGAGGTGTTCGGTTTTCAAATATTCGTGTGAAATTCGCAAAAAATCTCACGTCAAAAGCATCCGACAGCTGTTGCAATGAAGCATGGCTATTCTCGGTGTGAATTATGTTATAGGAAACGCCCCATGCTTCACAGCAAGTAACACTCACGGTACATTTGCGTTTTATATTTTGCACAACAGAGAGTGGTCTGGTAACTGGCCATTATCTGGCTAGCAATCATTTCCAATTTTCACAATCCACTTCCAACGTTCGCCCTATGGTGGGCAGTGAACAGCTTGCCTAACGACTTTAATTGTGAGTTCACAACTGAAATGCGCCACCACGGAAGGGGGCATTAGGGAAAACGCTATTCACCATAGTTGGTATTGAAATTGTACGCCAAGGCCAGAGAAGTCCAAGCCGGTTGGGAACCCGATACCACCGCCGTGTTCATGACGGCAAGCGTGAAAAAGAAAGGGAGAGAGAAGAGCATGGATGAGAGAGAGAGCCACAGAGGGAGAAGAGGGGCTAATGCTTGGTGCAGCAAGCCTCCGTTCCTCTTCACAATTCCCCCCTCAGGTTGCCATGAAATATCCCTCATCAACAGCAATTCCAGAGGTTTTACAATAACAGAGCTTCTCCTCTCTTTTCACCCGTTTCCGTTAGCTTGTACATATATTAAACAATCAATGTTTTTCATTTCTTGTCCTCTGCTCTTTGTCTTTTCATGATTCCCCCTTTTTTTAATTTTAATTTTAACACCATACAGGTCCCAGTAACGTTGATTGGCATGATTAGGTCCTTACCATAATGCCTTGGCCTTATATGGCTTAAGTCTTTCCCTAATTTGTTTTTTTGTTAAATTGGATGACCCTCTTCGCCTTTAGTTACTCAAAACAGTTTATGTTGTTTGAAGTGGCGAAAGATAAGCAATTGAGATTTAAAGTCAAGGATACGACCCCCAGTGTTAAGAATCATGTTAATTTTTTCTAAATCATAAATTATAGACAGTTGTTCATACATGATTGGGTTTCTTGGGGCAACCCTTTTAATAATAGTGGACTGTCCACACTCATGTTTACGTGTGTGCCTTACAACACACCCCCGTCAAACAAACACAGCGCGGCCCTACACCCCCACACAAACTAGCCTTCTTGACAAGGTATTTTCCAATGAAAAGGACCTACTGTGGTCCTTTTCGCCTTCTGCAATCACGACCTGGCGTGAATGAAGCGCCATTTTAGTAATGATGGGAATGAGGATAGGGGTGGATGGTGGTGTGTGAGGGGTGTACGCTCTCGGGGGGAATTTCCTTTTCACTTTATGCTGGCTGTCCATCGTGTACACTGTCGCTTACGAGGACCCAGCATGTTGTTGAACAGTCGTGTTCAAGTACGCACAACACCTGGTTGCTCTTGACTTGGGCTCGACGGGAGGTTTATGACATGAGTGCAAGGCCTGCCATTCTTTTGTCCTCCTTCGCCAAGACCGAAACAACATGGTGCACCACGAGCGGAACCCAAACCGCGTAAACACAAAAACCACGCCCAGTGTCATGACATGTAGCAGGGTGGCGAGAAACAAACACAGAACTGAAACACAAAGGTTGCTTGTATAAGCCAGACACGAGATGTAACCGAGAGAAGAGGCCTTTACTCCGTTTCTTTCGTGCCGTTATGGGCGCCTATTGCTGGTTATGTTTCAGCAGGTGTGACATTCCCAGTCTGTACAAAACAAAAATCTCGACCAAGGCCCCTTGGGTAAGCTCTATCACACTTACTGCTTTTTTTTCAACTTTCGTTGTTAGGCCTATGCAATTTTTATATTTATATTCTTCACTAGTTTGCCCATGCAAAGTTTTCATGAGAAATTGGCAGGTCGTGCAGAAAGTAAGCTGTTCTTTTACGTGATAGAGTTTTACCTGTTTTTAAGCTTCTGTGCACGATGTTTGAATGTCATTTTGAATCAGGGTCCCTGTATGCTAGCAAATTTTACTGTTTTTCCCCTGTGCTGTCCTGTCACATTGTGTGAGTGGCAAAATTAGAAAGTGTAACTTCTACATGTATTTAGTAAGGGAAATTAAGGTACGCCAGTATTGAGTAGTAATTGGGTTATCGTCCGATCAGTCTAACAGACCGCGCATTGCTTTTTGTTCATGTGTTCAAGCCCACAAAAAACCTGCATGGTAACCCCCTTTACGACACTCTCTAGGAATGGTACACATGGTGCGGTTATTGTCTGTTACATTCTTGGGTATCTGAATGCTCGCAGAGAAAGAAATGTGTTTGGGCCTGAAAATGTATGGTCCAGCCTAGAAATGTAAATGATTTCTGTTAGCCAGACGTTCTTCCTTGCCTCATGTTTTGTCTTATAGCCAGAGGGACCGTTCCCACAAGTGGAGAAGTCTACCGTCCGTCACCATCTGGCTCATATCGCCTGGCCCTGTCCATACCATTGCGATGTGATTTCCACTGTTTTTTCCTTATCCCTTGTATTTTCCACCACCGTATTAACGATGTAATTAGTGCGGGGTTTTCTCAATACTTAACGACCAAGGTTTGGGGTATAGTCCTTTTTTTTTTTCCCAAGAGCGGTAAAGAGTTTGCACAGATTTGTTATGACCATAACACCAGTGTTTGTTTGGTATGCGCGTTTTCGCATTACCCTATGCAGATTACTGCTGACGACAGCGGAAAGAATGTGAACTGACAGGGCATTTTCCTGAAATAATATCAATTTTTGGTTTCTTGCCCTTGACCACCGCCGGTGCCCCTTATAACTGTTGTGTTTCAAGTAACGCTAGGAAATTCTATCTTGTATTCTTTTTTCTTCTTAAACCTCTCATTTGCCGTCAGTTCACTTTTCACCCCTCCCCCCCCTTGGATCTGGCTTGTTTATTACAGTGCATGTAGAGTTGAACCTCACCCTTTTTCTCCTTTTCTTCTTTTTATTTATTGTTTTATTCCCTCGACTGTTACATTTATTCCAGAGTGACAATAGTTTTTCTAATCTTGATGAAGTGATGTCCACTTAAACTCGTGTCTGTTGAGGACCAGTTTCTTCATGTCGATGGCTCGAATTATATTTTCGTTATCTCATTGTCGTTTTGTCACATTGGTGAAGCACAACTGGGGTCCCACACCCGGATGGTTGATTGTATTTGGTTTCGATGTTTATGAGAGTGATAGGCCGGTCCCCATAGCAATAACAGAAAACCACCAGTGTGCAAAATGACCTGCGACAAAGTCACCCAGTAAAGAATAACACAGAATAGAGAGTGGGAAAAATTATATTTCTCTCTTCCGCACTATGGGTTACACAGAACACCAGTCAGTTACACCGCCCTCGGCCCTAGCCCCCGCACAGAGGTGTGCGATGCGCACAGCAAGCTATGAATCAGCACGTCTTTATCTTATCTGGTCGGTTTGTCCCCCAGCGCAAAACTTGTTGGCCCTGCTGCCATCTCTCCTGTACAGTATAGTTCCAGTCTATGCTCGGCTGAGCAAGAATTACTGATTGCTGATTTTTGTTATATTGTGATAACATATGATTATGTGTTTTTGTACTTTTGTATGATATAACTTGGTGTTGTTTTATTAGCTATCTTGCATTACTGATAATGATGAGGAATGTCCATCCTTTTGTTGATTTTATGTTTGCATGAATTTTGACTTATTTCTTCCTTTTTTTTTCTGTACGTTTAAATGCAAAGATGTCCCACTGCCTTATCACCCCTCTGTGCCTCTTCCCCCCCATCCTCCTCCCTTTTCTTTTCCTCTCATTTCTTTCTGACATATACATATATTATGTTAGCTTTTTCTTGGTTTTGATTTACGTTTATTTTTCCCCCAGCGGGCCCTGGGGGGTCCAAAAAAGCATGTACAACATTGCTTATCATCGGTTAGTCCCTGGTTAACTAAAATTATCTTTTTCGGTTTTCTATCCCTCTCTCATCTCTCTCTCTTTCAATCCTCTCTCTCTCCTCTCTCTCCCTAATCAAGTCCTCTCTGTCTCGCAACGTCTCCCTCACCCTCTAGCATTGCTCTTCTCGGGGGTAGGGCTCAAAAAAAAAGTAAGTCGGGTCGGCTATCGACATCTCCTCTTCTCGTGCGTCGGTCTCTCGAGGTCCTCACCACTCTGAGTCTTCTCTCCAAGACTCCTCTCTCTCTTCTCCTCTCTGCGCATAACGGCAGATGACCGATATTCTTAAGGCGGATTTTACTGTGTCTCATGCATGGGAAAAAAGGAGCCTTGAGCACATAAATTGGTAAAATACATATCATTAAAACATTCTATTCCACAAATGTCCTATGTTATGCAAGCATTGAGGTCTCGTGTTCCAGAGCTGCAAGGATATATCAGACATTAACCGTATGCTTTTTTAGCTTTCCTTTGCGTAAAATAAATTGTCATCGTAAAGCATTTGGAAAAAAGTTAAAAGAGTTGTATGGTGTTGTAGAAATTCGAAAAGGAGGATTAAAAATGATTGATCATCAGACAGGATGGCAAGCAGCTTTTCTCCTTCATGGTCTGTCACACCTTTGTAAGTCCATGAAACATGATGAAAATTTGAACTTTAAAGTCGCTGGAATAGTTTTTGCATCATTTGGTGAGAGATGGTTGTCCCAATCTGCGTTTTTTTATTCAAATACTGGGAGCGCACTTTTTTCAAAGGTTTTTTAGATAATATACATGTCCCAATTTTTTTGGAAAAAGCACCTTGAAAACAACTGGCATAGATCTTAATAAATTGTGTAGGATGTAGCACCATATTCCCTCTTTATTTGTGGCATAACCGCATGTAAACATAGAGTCGTGGAAATGTACTTCTTTTCTCTTCGCCCGATATTGGATACGGGGTAAAATATTTAAATATCAGAGACATGTAATGGTCCCCAAATTGGAAAGCTTTTCATATGTTTGGGGGGGGGAAGTGATCACAAGATAGGAGCCACCCTCTGGCAAGTATCCTTAGATACAACATAGTGGTCACTGCCCCAAAACGAGCAATATTTTTGTTACTTAGGGTGTGGGTCAGTTTGAACAAGATCCGATTTGACACCACTGATTTTTGCAGAACCTCCTCCTTTTCTATAATAGCTAAAAAAGTACACAGGAAACTTTGCAATATTTAATCAGTCGTGTGCAGCATATAATGCATACCTATAGTTTTACAACAGCACCCGATGTGCCAATTAGATTTTTTTTGGTATAATTAATAATGGACTCGAAGGATTAATAAGAAATGTTAATGTAATATTCCCTCTGTGCAACCAAAGAGTGAACCAGACCTGTTGAAGAGTTTTTGCAATGGAAGAATTCTACAAACATTATCTACCCCAACTAAAACTATAATGCTATGCCAAAATGAAAAGAAGGGATAATCGCCACTGTCAAATATTGCAGTGATTTGAAATTGATACTTGAAACATTTTCCTTTTTTTTTCACTGTTCCCTAGAGGTTAAAGTTCTTTTTTGGACAGAAATGGTTAGTCCCCAATATATATGGGGTATCAGCATACAACCACAAACAAAATTTGGAGGGTTTCTAACCAATTGTGCTGTTTTTTTGGAATTGTCATACTGATCAAGATGTACTCACATACACCCCGCAAGTCAGATACAGCAAACTCCCAATCACAACGCTATCACACATCCCGCTCACCAGATGTGCGAACAAATTAGAGTCGTGCGGAAATTACCAGATCTTGGCAATAAACGACCCCATACATCTTCAACAATTAACGCCCACAAAGAACATAGCCAAAAACTTTCATATTTATAAAATACTAAAAGTCATCTTAATATCACACACATTGCACAAGTAAACAAACGAAATAAGAAATCCCCGCAAACGCAACCAGCTTTGTCAAAACCCATCTCTCCTCTCTCTCTCTCTCTCTCGAAGCCAAAGCGTGCTGGCATACAACCTCTTCGTCGAGAACTTCTCTCCCTCTCTCTCGATATGTCTCCTCATCTCTCTCTCTCCTCCTCGATCTGCGAACGTCGATTTCTCAGTTTGCACAGCTTGATTATCTTTCTCTAGATGGATTTCACAATTTCAGTTGTTGTTCGTTCTTCTTTCTCTTCTTAAATTCTTTCTCTCCGCGATATCTCTGCGGGATTTCATCCACCTGGAATACTCTTGCCAGGGGTAGGAACTCGCGAAACACTGTCCCCCACCCCTCACCCTACTCCTTAAGGTGACATCAGTCACAGGGCCTCCAGGTACAACCCATGTAAACGCCCAGGGGTCCATCCTGTGGTACTAGCAAACCATGTGGCGCCTCGATTTATGCATCATACTAACATATCATAGAATGAAGTCTTTTAGTACTCACGACATTTTTGATAATCATTTACACTGTTTTGGTGTGCACAGACCTAACCATCACACACAATATTGTGAAACAGCCCACCCACGACGATTAATCACTCCTACAAATATGAAGTTATGCGGATATTTTCACTTTTTAAGCACTAGTAAAACTTCTTTTACCGTGCAAACTGCCATGCCAGACTAGCCACAATTAGCTGTGGTGCCCAAAGGCCGACACACAAGACCAGTACTCCATCCTTCCTACCTTCAAGAAAATAATTCAAGGAAGTGATGAATACAAAAAACAACCCGTCGGGGGGCGAGGTGGCCGCGACACAATGTTGTGTGAGTAAACATCTAAAGAAAAGAACACAGGCACCTGTTATTAACCTTTTGCCACGGGCAATTTCATTGATCGTGCGCTCGTCTACTTGGTATTGTACAACAACCAGCAAATAATCAAAAACAATTTAATGTGTAACTATTAGCCTCATTTTAATAACCAAAGACAATGGTCAATAGTACCCACACACCCATGACAGGACATTGCTTAAAGAAAAAACAACATTTGACAGACACCCGCCTATTGAAACCTAAGCCTATAATGATAATTGCCAAGGATGTGTATAAGCCATATGCCAACAACAAAGAGAATCCTAAACGCCAATATCAACCGATGATTTGAAAACACTAGTTTTGCAACTAAAGAAAGTATAAAAAGGCATACGTGCAACACACCATTCCACAACATAATCCACTTTACGGTATTCTGCACACACAAGACACCACATTTCATACATAAGACACTCACGGAGCGCCATATCCCACTAGAAATACACCTAGTCCTATACCTTGTCTTTTCAAAAACGCAACAGGGGCTCGACAGGGGAAACAAGCCCTCTTTCGCTTTCCATATCCCCCGCACCTCTTGCACCCTTTCGATTTCGTTTCGTTGGCAAGAGTATGGGTGCACCGGGGAATATCGAACGTGAAAGGAAATTAGGTTCCTTTCAACTTTTTCCTCGCTTTTGGTTCTATTTCTATTCACTTTTCTTTTTTTAAGGTCAGATTGTGGTAAACGCCGCACATACGTCTATAATAACCTTGTATGACGCTTTATTTGGACAAAAGCAGTGCGTAGTAATTTATTAATGTTTCCCTGATTATGGTAACGCCGATGATGAAGTTAGAGTTTGATAGGTGTGTTAAATTAATAATCAATGTTTACATTACGCGGGCAATACTTGTTTTTTAATGTTTTGCCAGTACCACACACACCCCATGCCGCGCGAGCACAAAACTCAACTAATAAAACGCACGCATGCAATGAACACGACACGCACGCCCACGCCCACAACCACACACAACGCACACACACACAATACATATCACATTCCTAAATCACGATCCTGAATGTGAAAGACCATTAAATTACGATTTCATGTGCGATTCACACACCAACACCACACAACACACACACACAAAATATGAATGATCAGTAACACAAAAACTCTAAGTCCATAACAGAAACGCAGACCCTTATGTATAGACGAAAACACTAAACTACCACCGAGAAAATGTTCCCCCATAACTTTGAGCTTCATCACAGCGACAAATGTAATGTAAAGATGTGATTGGGAAAAGGGGGAAAGAGGAAACGAAAAAAAGATGTGCCCGCCTCAAAAAAAAGGGAAAAAAAAAAAAGAAAACAAAACAAAAAGAATATACCAAAAAAGAAAAATTAAAAAGAAAGGCGGGGACTGTGGAGGGTATAAAAAAAAAAAGGAAGACACAAAAAAGTCAGTTTTTTTGGAACCAACATACCCCGTAAACGTTTTTTTGTTTCCATGCCTATATTCAATCTGACATTAGATATATGCATCAACATGTTTGAAGGAATTCAATCATTCAGTAATACGATATGCAAGCATGATATTGGTGACACCCCTTTATGGTCCATGGATGCTGAATGAAATTTTAGTTATTCTTGCTCTCGTTCTCTCCAGTTTTGTGTTTTATTTGGTTGATTCTCCCAGATGGGACGTTCTAGCTAAAAAGCCAAGCATAAATAGACCACCGAGGTCTTTTGTTTTATTATAATTTAACCTCCTGCTAGGTCCTGAAGATTGATTTTGTTTGTGGTGGAGGCATATGAGTCCTGTGCAAATCAGATTGGGCTTGGTGTCTTCCTAACAATGTGATTTTCTTTATCACAAGATTGTGAGAAAGTTTTATTAATGCACCATTTGAATGGAAATAGCTCCTTTTTTTTTGGAAATTTCTCCTTTGGTCATTTTTGGGTGAATGAAATATAACAATGAAATATGAGGAAGCGTTTTTTGTAGAACAGGAACACGACTCCTGAAATATCCCAACGTGTGATTCAATCATGAAAATGTGAGGTTTGCATTGACAAAAAGTTAGCGCCTTATTGTTTTTCCTTTTGATTCTAACTGTTATTTGAATAATTAGCTTCTCAATTCGGTATGAGAGCATTAAGTTGATGTGCCACGAGCCGTACATAACGTCACATAATAATTAATGTCTGGGTTCCCTTATGAATCCTTCAAAAATTGGACGCTTTGTATTGTTCAATGTGTTTTTCTTTTTCTGAAATGTTTTAAGGTGTTTTCCAATGAATTTATGCTTACATTCACGCATACATATATTACCAACTTGATTGTTCTTTTTTGAAACATTCCTCTTGAAAGGTTGGAATTATTTATACAAAAAACCGCAATTTACAGATATATTGATTGTTGGCGGGGGACTGAAGCGATCACAAGAACGTGACCCCCCCCACCCACCAACCTACCCCTCCTCAAGTCCCCTCACACCGCTTCCCCTCCCCCTTTTTCCACTCAGCTCACCAGAGTTAATCCTAGTTGTAGGCTTATAAGTTCTGTATAAACAAACAAACAAAAGCTAACAATGGAAATAACACCAAAATCCGTATTGTCACCAAAATATATGTTACTCAATTTAGTGAACAGCAACGAAGAGTTCATTGACACTGGGCATAGGCAGGCCCCCCACCAAAAGTGTAAGGAGTTTTGCACAGGGGCAACAAACTATGGATTGCGTGGCTTTTTTCTTCTGAAGACCCGCTGTTTTGTCCAGCTTCTCTATAGCGTTTTTCTTTTGCATTAATTAACCCTGAACAGTACGAACACATTACAAAGTACAAATGTCCCCCAGAATAATTTCAAAACCTAAATTGTGTTCCCACCTGTGGCAAACAGCATGTTGACATTACACGAAAAATAGAACTGAAAATCTGCCCGATGATAGTGTTTTTTTTCCTTGAGGCCGGAATTCGCCCCCCTCCCACAAAGGGGGAGAGGGCTGGGACAATTTAATAACCCTGATTTTAGTTTTTGGGGTACCCGGCTAACAAATACATCCAAAACCAAAACATCAATTTTAGCAAACATATGAGCCAGACGACATAACAACATTCCCAGACATAATATCAGTAAATTGTGGTATAACAGTTCTTGTGTAGTCGTACCTTGTTGAAGAAAAGTACGTTTAGTTTTCTAGCCAAAAAGTGGCAAAACAAAGATGTGCCCCCCCCCCCCTGCATTTCTCAGTTAATTCTATTTTTCCGTTTTTCCCTTTCTTACCAAACATAAAGCTGCACTTTATGAACCTTTTCAGGTAATTATCTTTTTGTAATACTAACCCTACCCCTAAACCAATAGCCCTATTCCGCCCCCCCCCTATAAGACCGGAAAAAACGCAATGAACCATGACTGTGACAAATGTTGCGCGGTGTACTGCACTACATAGGGGAGGGGGGGGGGGGGGGGGTCCTATTAGCTAATGCCTTTTACCATGACTGCAATTAATTATTGAAAAAATATAATTAGCTGAAAATGTTAATAAAATACAGCTTCATGTTTGGTAAGAAAGGCAAAAACTGAAAAAAATTGAATTAACCGAGAAATGTAGGGGGTGGGGGTGGCACATCTTGAGCTATACCGTAAGTTTTATAGCTTTTGGTTAATTTGACTTACAGCTCACTGTGTTGCCATGGGGGAAATAGCGATATTTTGTTAATGTTGTTAACGTGTACACAGACCTTTAGGAGGTTCTATGTCAATAAGTGTCCTATTTTGCGTGCATGTTGTAACAGATCCCAAAGTAGTGAAGGATTTCTACGCCCAGGTCCAGAATAGTTCTAGAACACCCAGCTGGAACCCTTCAAAGAAGGATCGCTGTAATCACATTCAGTGGCACCCTTCGGGACAAATCACATGCTAAATTTGACTGTGATGAACCCAGGACTGGCCGCTACTTCTTTCTTACCAGGCGAAACTCCCAGAAGGATAATGGCTTCAAACTCTGCGAACTGCAAGTCTTTGGCTATCCTATTTTTAGTAAGTATGAAAAGAACGTTTGGGGAGTTAGACAAAAATGTTGTTTTTTCAAACTACACACAAACACAGACACAAAAGCGCGCACACACACGCACGCATTCATACACACACACGCACGTACACACACGCACGTCACACGCTCGCACAAACAAACAAACAACGCACACAAACACACACACACACACACATAACACACACAGACACACACACACACACACATACACAACACACAACACACACACACACAGACACACCACACATACACACACACATTATACACACACACATACACACACACAGGACACACACACACACACCACACACAGACAAATAAACACACACACACACACCCAGACACACACGACACACACACACAGACAACACACAAGGCAAGGGAGAAAACATTGAAATAAAAGAGAAAACAACATCGTTCCGGGTCCTCTTTCTTTATTTTATCATAATATGAACGGCAGACACACAATAAACACATAACATCACACACACCACACACCCACACAACACGCACACACACCACACACACACACACACACAAAGTATGATTCAATATTTAATATAACCGTCGCTCCACACCTCTGACCACAAATCACCCAGAAACGTGATTGAATAGTTAGATTTTTAGTTCAAAGTGACCACTGGTCTTTGTCACTGTCCACTGGTTATCTATATTGAACAAGGTACAAACATCACCACAGTCTGCCATAGTTTTTGTCAAGCAGGTTCCATCCCCATCGTCAACGTATCCCCTTCATTATCCTTTATTAAAAACACTTCCTTGGGCCAACATATTTGACCAAAATGTTTTATTGTGGGGCAATTGTTATATTTTAGGCTTTAATGACGGTTTGGGGGGCTTTTACACGTTCATGACGGCTGGGGCTGTGCCGTTCGGGGTAACGTCACCGGGGACCGCTACAGTAGCCTGGATTGGCTGGGCCCGAGACACGAAGCGCTGGGGGAGACTTCTATTTTTAGTTTCTTCGTTTTTGTGTTGATTTATTAGTTTGGTTTATTTTTCTTTCTGTCGCAACGCACAACGCTGCATAAGTGTCCAGTGGGACAGAGCAGCGTAGCCAGATTCAGAAAACAGCAACTGGAAAACCCGGGCCTCCTTGCTTTACCCTTGAAGGTGTGAAGTGTGTGAGTGTGTCAAGTCAAGTCAAAATCATCCTTATTGACGGTTAAAGAATAAGCTGACAAAGCTTATTTTCATCCTGCCCTCATAAAAAAAAAAATACAAAGTTTTTTTCATCCTGCCCTCATATAACAAAGAAACACATCAATCAAAAATCTATTAAAAAATTACATATTTACAGGAACACCGTGGGTCTGTGTACAATAATCAACCGTGCACTAATGAATAAATGTGTGTTTTGTGTGTTGCGTGTTTGTGTGCGCGTGCGTGTGGCTGGCTGTGCGTGTGCTTGTGCGTGCGTGCGCGTGCGTGCGCGTATCTGTGTGTGTTGTGTGTGTGTCTGTGTGCGTGTCTGTGTGTGTCTGTGTGTGTGGTCTGTTGGGTGGGGTGTTGTGCGCGCGCCGCGCGAACTGGCGACAAATGCGCGTGTGGTTGTGTGTGCGCGCGCGCGTGTAGCGTGTACGTGTGCATGTGCGTGTGTGTGATCACGCGATTCCAGCGCTAGAGAACCAGGAAAGGTGTTACTCCGGGGACGTGGGAAGACAGTGTTTAGAAGGCTCCATCTGTACAGAAAGCCGCTGCAGTGAGCCCCATGTCTGTCGGCCTCTCAGCCTCATCTGACTTGATCGATGCATTTCATTTAACCCTTTCACCGCCAAAGTCGCATTTTAGCACCACAGTGATTTAACACCTATGTCACTAAAAGGCATCAAATTGGGGTCTATTATCCAAAGACCCTATTGTCTTAGTTTGG
>JAGGCT020000160.1:30000-37500 GCA_017654935.2 Phymorhynchus buccinoides
AGATTCTAGTGATAGTATGTATATTCTGCAGAATATAGTGTAGTGGTGTGCAGTAATGGGAGGCAACTCACCTTGCTTTAATTTTGCTGAGAAGAGTTATTGCTTTGTTGTGACGTCAAAATCGTATGTGATCTGAATGAATGTGTCTAATGAATGAAAGAATAAAAGAATCGAAACAACTTATAGATGAAAGGTAAAGTTTTAAAATTATACTATAGTTTAGTTTTAGTTGTTCAAATATTATTGTTGGGAATGCTTTCTGGCAGTTCATACTAATTGCGATATAGATCTAGGCATGTTTTGAATATTTATAGCCTAAACTCTAGGCAACGATAGCCATGGAAATTTAATATTAAATCAAAACTGTGTATTATTGGCTCCAAGCCTACAATTTTAGAACATTATTGGGGATACAGGCCAGGGTTGCAGTGTGTTAGTGCCAGTATCTATGTAGGTTGCATGATAATGTATTGTAGCAACGAGATGTTGAATGATCGAATATTATAGATCTAGTTGACAGTTGTTGTTACACATTTCGTTGTCTTGGAAATTTTAGAGCATGGTAGCAATGTGTTGGTACCAGTATCTATGTAGGTTGCATGGAGATTCATAAAATGCTGTAGTTGTTACCATACATTTCCAAGACAGGAGGAGATAGGCTTTTATATAAGCTCAGGCATGAACAAGTTGTGGTTCTGTTGTTGAGACGAGAGACGAATCATAATGATGCTGAACTGACGCTTGTCTGCAGACTCAAAAAGGAGAGCATCTTTTCTGCCTGTTTCTTTCTTTGTCTGTTCTATCTTTTCTCTCTCTTACGGACGGTGCCAGACACATCAAAGTTTCCATTTAACAATGCGCAGTCTGGCACACCGTGTCCTGTCAGGATTTGGGCTCGGCCTATGATTCGATTAATACTACTGAAGTGGGAACAAATCTCATTGCATTAGTAGACTAGCCCTGGGGCCAAATCCTGACACTCTTATTTCCCTCTTTCCGACTCTATGTCGCAGATCCTCGATCCCCTCCCCTCTCCTCCTCCCTTTTTCAATAGCTTCTGTAGATTCTAGTGATATTATGTATTTTCTGCAGAGAATAGCTTGTGTAGATTCCGTTGACACCATGCATTTTGTACAGAGTAGGCCTATAGCGTCTGTAGATTCCGTTGATATTATGTATTTTGTGAAGAGTATAGATTGTGTAGATTCCGTTGATACCATGTATTTTGTGCAGAATACAGCTTGTGTAGATTCTGTTGATACTATGTATTTTGTGCAGAGTATAGCTTGTGTAGATTCCGTTGATACTATGTATTTTGTGCAGAGTATATCTTGTGTAGAATCCGTTGATACTATGTATTTTGTGAAGAGTACAGCTTGTGTAGATTCCGTTGATACTATGTATTTTGTGAAGAGTACAGCTTGTGTAGATTCCGTTGATATTATATATTTTGTGAAGAGTATAGATTGTTTAGATTCCGCTGACACCATGTCTGTTGTGCAGAGTATAGCTTGTGTAGATTCTGGTGATACTATGAATTTTGTGAAGAGTATATCTTATGAGATTCTGGTGATACTATGAATTTTGTGAAGAGTATTATCTTGTGTAGATTCTGGTGATACTATGAATTTTGTGAAGAGTATATCTTCGGTAGATTCTGGTGATACTATGTATTTTGTGAAGAGTATATCTTGTGTAGATTCTGGTGATACTATGAATTTTGTGAAGAGTATATCTTCGGTAGATTCTGGTGATATTATGTATTTTATGAAGAGTATATCTTCGGTAGATTCTGGTGATCTGGGGACGCAGAAGAAGAAGAAGAAGATTCTGGTGGTAATATGTATTTTGTGAAGAGTATAGCTTGCGTGGGTTCTGTGACTTTAGCAGAGCATAGCAATCGTCACATTTTGTAGGCAACCTTTGAACTCATTCTAAGGGCTGTTCCTAAGGTCCAACTGTATTACAGTCGACGACGGATAAGCGAAAGTGTCAGTGGAGATACATTTTGACTTTCGCTTATCCGAATTTCGCTAATCCGTCGCTAATCTTTAAACAGTCTGTCGATGCACCATGTAGATTGTAGGCTTCCGGAATTCCATACCATCATACAAAAATTGCGCGCGCGTGTGTGTGTGCGCGCGCGCGCGCGCGCATGTGTGCGTGTATGTGCGCGCATGCGTGTATGTGCGCGCATGCGAGTGTGTGTGTGTGTGTGTTTGTGTATTTTCGTGTGTCTATTAACACAATGACACATACACACTTATATATATGTGGGTTGATCAGTAAATTTTGTCCTTGGGTCCATAAAATATGAATAAAAGAGTTTAGTCTTCAAACGTTTTCGGGCGCAGGCTGTACTATGAATCTTTCTGTGGCAGGTAACAGGTCGGTACGTTGGTACGAAAAAAGCACCCAGTTGTTGATGCAGGTGTTAGAAACGTTATACATCTGTTAATTTTCAAAGTTCATGGATTCATTGAGACGAGTAGCCATTAAAATTTTGTGCCTTACAGGGGACTTTTACTTTGTTGTCAATGTCTGTTCAAAGTTTTTTCAATAATCATTTTGTTTTAGCATCTATTAGGTGTTAATTAATTTATTTTAGACTTTGCCCTTACTTAGATAGTGTAGATGGCCAATACCCGCGTGCAGATTAGATTGAAAATTAAAAATGCAGTACATTCTATATCATGCAAAACATTGGGTCAATCACGTTCTCTCCCTTTGTTAGAAATATTACAGAGACGCCTCTGTGAGGAAAGTACCAATACCAATCTTTTAATTTTGTTCATGGATTCATCTGAGACGAGTAGCCATTAAATTTGTGCTTTTTGACTTTTACTTTTTGTCAATGATGTTCAAAGTTTTGTCAATGACATTTTGTTTTAGCATCTATTAGGTTAATTTATTTTAGACTTTGCTTATAGATAGTGTAGATGGCCAATACCCGCGTGCAGATTAGATTGAAAATTAAAAATGCATAATTCTATATCATGGGAATCAATCATCTCCCTTTGTTAGAACGGCCTAAAAACCAGATAGATTCTTTTCAGCCCACTGAGATCATTTAATGCCAATTATTCCTTCAGTGTGTATCTAGAAAGAATTCTTGCCACTTAGATTTTTCAATCTATTTTTAATAAAACTGACCATTTGATGCCCTTAACCACTATATCTGACAGGAAAACAATGCATTCACCACTATTTTGTTTTCACCACTAGATACCTTCACCACTTATTGCTTCACCACTAGATCACTTCACCACTAGAATCCCTTCACCACTAGAAGATCCCTTCACCACTAAATGCCTTCACCACTAGATCCCTTCACCACTAGATCCCTTCACCACTAGATCCCTTCACCACTAAATGCCTCCACTAGATCCCTTCACCACTAGATCCCTTCACCACTAAATCCCTCACCACTAGATCCCTTCACCACTAGATCCCTTCACCACTAGATCCCTTCACCACTAGATCCCTTCACCACTAGATCCCTTCACCACTAGATCCCTTCACCACTAGATCCCTTCACCACTAAATCCCTTCACCACTAGATCCCTTCACCACTAGATCCCTTCACCACTAGATCCCTTCACCACTAGATCCCTTCACCACTAAATCCCTTCACCACTAAATCCCTTCACCACTAAATCCCTTCACCACTAGATCCCTTCACCACTAGATCCCTTCACCACTAGATCCCTTCACCACTAAATCCCTTCACCACTAGATCCCTTCACCACTAGATCCCTTCACCACTAAATCCCTTCACCACTAGATCCCTTCACCACTAGATCCCTTCACCACTAGATCCCTTCACCACTAGATCCCTTCACCACTAGATCCCTTCACCACTAGATCCCTTCACCACTAGATCCCTTCACCACTAGATCCCTTCACCACTAGATCCCTTCACCACTAGATCCCTTCACCACTAGATCCCTTCACCACTAGATCCCTTCACCACTAAATCCCTTCACCACTAGATCCCTTCACCACTAGATCCCTTCACCACTAGATCCCTTCACCACTAGATCCCTTCACCACTAGATCCCTTCACCACTAAATCCCTTCACCACTTCATGCCTCACCACTAGATCCCTTCACCACTAGATCCCTTCACCACTAGATCCCTTCACCACTAGATCCCTTCACCACTAGATCCCTTCACCACTAGATCCCTTCACCACTAGATCCCTTCACCACTTCATGCCTCCACTAGATCCCTTCACCACTAAATGCCTCCACTAGATCCCTTCACCACTAAATGCCTCCACTAGATCCCTTCACCACTAAATGCCTCTGCTAGATCCCTTCACCACTAAATGCCTCCACTAGATCCCTTCACCACTAAATGCCTCCACCTAGATCCCTTCACCACTAAATGCCTTCACCACTAGATCCCTTCACCACTAGATCCCTTCACCACTAAATCCCTTCACCACTAAATCCCTTCACCACTAGATCCCTTCACCACTAAATGCCTTCCACTAGATCCCTTCACCACTAGATCCCTTCACCACTAAATCCCTTCACCACTAAATCCCTTCACCACTAGATCCCTTCACCACTAGATCCCTTTCACCACTAGATCCCTTCACCACTAAATGCCTTCCACTAGATCCCTTCACCACTAGATCCCTTCACCACTAGATCCCTTCACCACTAAATCCCTTCACCACTAGATCCCTTCACCACTAGATCCCTTCACCATTAAATCCCTTCACCACTAGATCCCTTCACCACTAGATCCCTTCACCACTAGATCCCTTCACCACTAGATCCCTTCACCACTAGATCCCTTCACCACTAGATCCCTTCACCACTAGATCCCTTCACCACTAGATGCCTTCACCACTAGATCCCTTCACCACTAAATCCCTTCACCACTAGATCCCTTCACCACTAGATCCCTTCACCACTAGATCCCTTCACCACTAAATGCCTTCACCACTAGATCCCTTCACCACTAAATTCCTCCACTAGATCCCTTCACCACTAAATGCCTTCACCACTAGATCCCTTCACCACTAAATCCCTTCACCACTAGATCCCTTCACCACTAGATCCCTTCACCACTAAATCCCTTCACCACTAGATCCCTTCACCACTAGATCCCTTCACCACTAAATCCCTTCACCACTAGATCCCTTCACCACTAAATGCCTTCACCACTAGATCCCTTCACCACTAGATCCCTTCACCACTAGATCCCTTCACCACTAAATCCCTTCACCACTAGATCCCTTCACCACTAAATCCCTTCACCACTAGATCCCTTCACCACTAAATGCCTCCACCCATTAGTCCCTAGATCCCTTCACCACTAGATCCACTAAATGCCTCACCACTAGATCCCTTCACCACTAAATCCCTTCACCACTAGATCCCTTCACCACTAAATGCCTTCACCACTAGATCCCTTCACCACTAAATGCCTCCACCAGATCCCTTCACCACTAAACCTCACCACTAGATCCCATCACCACTAAATCCCTTCACCACTAGATCCCTCACTATTATATGCCTCATAACTAGATACCTCACCACTTCATGCCTCACCATTAGATACCTCACCACTAGATGCCTCACCACTAGATACCTCACCACTAGATGCCTCACCACTAAATACCTCACCACTAGATGCCTCACCACTAGATACCTCACCACTCGATGCATCACCACTAGATACCTCAGTATTAGATACCTCACCACTAGATACCTCACCACTCGATGCCTCACCACTAGATGCCTCACCACTAGATACCTCACCAGTAGATACCTCACCACTAGATACCTCACCACTAGATACCTCACCAGTAGATACCTCACCACGCGATACCTCACCACTAGATACCTCACCACGCGATACCTCACCACTAGATACCTCACCACTAGATACCTCACCACTAGATACCTCACCACTAGATACCTCACCACTAGATACCTCACCACTCGATACCTCACCACTAGATACCTCACCACTCGATACCTCACCACTAGATACCTCACCACTAGATACCTCACCACTAGATACCTCACCACTCGATACCTCACCACTAGATACCTCACCACTAGATACCTCACCAGTAGATGCCTCACCACTAGATACCTCACCATTAGATACCTCACCAATAGATACCTCACCACTAGATGCCTCACCACTAGATACCTCACCACTAGATACCTCACTAGTAGATGCCTCACCATTAAATACCTCACCATTCGATACCTCACCACTAGATGCCTCACCACTAGATACCTCACCACTAGATACCTCACTAGTAGATGCCTCACCATTAAATACCTCACCCGATACCTCACCACTAGATACCTCACCACTAGATGCCTCACCACTAGATACCTCACCATTAGATACCTCACCACTAGATACCTCACCACTAGATACCTCACCACTAGATACCTCACCACTAGATACCTCACCACTAGATGCCTGCCTCACCATTAGATACCTCACCACTAGATACCTCACCACTAGATACCTCACCACTAGATACCTCACCACTAGATACCTCACCATTAGATGCCTCACCATTAGATACCTCACCACTAGATACCTCACCACTAGATACCTCACCATTAGATACCTCACCACTAGATACCTCACCACTAGATACCTCACCACTAGATGCCTCACCACTAGATACCTCACCACTAGATACCTCACCACTAGATGCCTCACCACTAGATACCTCACCTTTAGATACCTCTTCAATAGATGCCTCACCATTAAATACCTCACCATTCGATACCTCACCACTAGATACCTCACCACTAGATGCCTCACCACTAGATACCTCACCACTAGATGCCTCACCACTAGATACCTCACCACTAGATACCTCACCACTAGATACCTCACCACTAGATACCTCACCACTAGATACCTCACCAGTAGATACCTCACCATTAAATGCCTCACCATTAGATACCTCACCACTAGATACCTCACCACTAGATGCCTCACCACTAGATACCTCACCACTAGATACCTCACCACTAGATACCTCACCACTAGATACCTCACCACTAGATACCTCACCACTAGATACCTCACCACTAGATACCTCACCACTAGATGCCTCACCATTAGATACCTCACCATTAAATACCTCACCATTAGATACCTCATCACTAGATACCTCACCACTAGATGCCTCACCACTAGATACCTCACCACTAGATACCTCACTAGTAGATGCCTCACCATTAAATACCTCACCATTCGATACCTCATCACTAGATACCTCACCACTAGATGCCTCACCACTAGATACCTCACCATTAGATGCCTCACCACTAGATACCTCACCACTAGATGCCTCACCACTAGATACCTCACCATTAGATGCCTCACCATTAAATACCTCACCATTAGATACCTCACCACTAGATACCTCACCACTAGATACCTCACCACTAGATGCCTCACCACTAAATACCTCATACCTCATCTCTAGATACCTCACCACT
>JAGGCT020000160.1:42500-47442 GCA_017654935.2 Phymorhynchus buccinoides
AGTGATTCTCCATCACTTGGTAAACTGTTGACTAGCTGCAAAACACACCAAACAGCCAACTACAACACTGTCAGGATAGCTGGCTCTCTAACAGGTCTTTACAGCTAGTAATCTAGACACACATACCAAAAGACAAACTAACTTAACCCACACTGCCTATGTTTGTTCTCACACAAGTGCCATTCATACACATTTGGCTAACCCTGTCTCGCTGGTGGAAGAATGGCGTCACATTCGGCGGTGGCCTCGGGGTTTTTTTGTCCTAGCCGCAGGCCTGTTGACAACAGGATGACTGACACCGGACGATTCGTCCGGCATCAGTCCTACCCAGTACAGTCATAGTCAGTACAGTCAGAGTCGTAACCGGACTTGCCCCAAGTGCAGTACCGTAGCCTGCAACTTGTGCTACAAGGCGCGTCCCCGTACTTGTCTGTCAGCAGTCACAGTCCGTAGAGAGTCATTATTGTCAAGTCTAGTCTGGCCAGTTGTCACAGTCAGTGGTGTGAGTCCATTACAAAAGGAAGTAACTTTAGTAAGGGAACGGACCGTCTCCAGAGACAGCTCTCGTCGATCTGTGACCTGCTCTGGTCTCTAAAAAGGGTGGCAATAGCAGTGAGCTCTGCTAATTACTGTGCGTCCGGTTGCACACGGCACGCACATACAATCCAGGAGAAATCACCCCCCGCAACATTCACTACATTCCCCCCAACCTTATGATGGAAGATTCAGGCAAGGGGGAACACATGGAACCTATAAAACAATAACTAATAACTTTACTAAAATCTAAATACTCCAAACTATCCATGACAGACCATCGACTGACAAGTGATTTCAATGACAACAACAATGGAACCCTCCAACCTGCCCCCACAAACAACCAAAATCTTTAAAACTAACTACTAACCATTTCCAAACATCTAGACAAGAACACCATAAAAAGTAAACCCCCAACAATCTATCCAATCAACCTGCCAACAGGCCTCAACCAGACCTTCCAAAACACAAACCCACCCAGCCCACAAAACCCACTGGACCACAAACCATCCATCTTCCAAGAAGCCACAAACCATCCAACCCCCCAAAAACTCAGCACACCCTCTGGTCTCCCCAGAAAACCACTGCACCACAAACTCCAAAAACCACCCCACAAATCACCGATCTCTCCCCCCAACCCCACGACGGAAGGCTCCAGGCGCAGGGGAAACACAGGAAACCTACACCGGGCCATCCAAGCAACAAACCAGGTGAAACCAGGCATCCAACAACTCCAACCACCAAAACCACTATCAAAACCCCAGTGAATTAGACTTCCCATTTCCAAAAAAAACACCACTCAACAAAAACACCCAATTTCACTTCAACAGACACCCCCAAAACAAAACCATTTCCCCTATCCAATCCAAGTTTTCACAAAAACACTGCACCCATGACAAACTGAGTCAACCACAATTTCCCCAGTCCCTCAAACTTCACCAAACCCCTTTTTTTCAACTACCATTAAAATTAATCCCCATTCCACTATCTACACAATACACTGTCCAAACTTGCAAACCAACAAATTCAACCATCCAATCAACACATGTCAATACAACTAACAACACACAACCCACTGACAGTGACACACACTCCACCTCCAATCTGACCAGCAGATCCGCCAGGCACCTCGCCATGAGATGCCTAAAAACAGACTGGCAAACCCTAGAGGCGACACACCCCAGTCCAAAGGTGAATCCTCATTGCCACCTCTAGCCTCGGTTTCCACCACAGTCGCTACTTGTGGCCCAATCCAGGTACGGAAACCGAGAACCAGACGTCTCGCCATGAGACACCTAAAAAACTGTGACAGTGCCAAATGAGTTATAAAACAAATAAATTACCACAAAACACTTAAAATCTCCCTATACTATATCTGAAAGATGTCTCGTTTCTGTGCCTTACTCCAATTACGGAGGCGCCGATCAGCCGATCGACGTAGGCATCCCGACGTAGGCATCCCCTTGTCTCATGTTCCAGCCAATGTCATTGTTACAAGGTGTAAATAATAATCATGGCGCAGGTCTTAATTGCAAAATTACAGACCCGTCATGTATGAGGCAGATAGCATAGAGCAAGTGTGGGTTTAATAGAAAATAAACTGACAATATAGAGTACTTTATAAGTGGTTTGCCCAAACACCGAATGGCACCTAACGGTACCCAAACACACCCACCCACAAGTACTGAATAATTTCCCCAATTTTATTATCAACTGCCTAACTAATTTTGAATTCACAATTTGACAAAATTTGGTAACAACTACCAAACTAATATTTCTTTCCCGGCACAAAATACTAAATCAGAACTTTCCAATAACTCCTTCCTCCCCCCTCCCGACTAGAAAAGGACAGACAGGTGAGAAGGCAAAAAAAATAACAGTTTGGAAAAAAAAATTGTTAGGAAAACATGGTGTCGGACTAACAAAATTTGTTCATGAAAAACTGGTTCCAGGTTACCAAAGCATTTCTGACACCATTGAAGTGATTCTCCATCACTTGGTAGCTGCAAAACACACCAAACAGCCAACTACAACACTGTCAGGATAGCCGGCTCTCTCTAACAGGTCTTTACAGCTAGTAATCTAAACGCACATACCAAAAGACAAACTAACCTAACCCACACTGCCTATGTTTGCTCTCACACAAGTGCCATTCATACACATTTGGCTAACCCTGTCTCGCCAGTGGAAGAATGGCGTCACATTCGGCGGTGGCCTCGGGGTTGTCCTAGCCGCAGGCCTGTTGACAACAGGATGACTGACACCGGACTTGCCCCAAGTGCAGTACCGTAGCCCGCAACTTGTGCTACAAGGCGCGTCCCCGTACTTGTCTGTCAGCAGTCACAGTCCGTAGAGAGTCATTATTGTCAAGTCTTGTCTGGCCAGTTGTCACAGTCAGTGGTGTGAGTCCATTACAAAAGGAAGTAACTTTAGTAAGGGAATGGACCGTCTCTAGAGACAGCTCTCGTCGATCTGCGACCTGCTCTGGTCTCTAAAAAGGGTGGCAATAGCAGTGAGCTCTGCTAATTACTGTGCGTCCGGTTGCACACGGCACGCACATACAATCCAGGGGAAATCACCTCCGCAACATTCACTACACGATAATCACGATCGCGTAGCAGACTCATTTTGCTTTGCCAGTCACGAAATTTGACGATCATTGCTTCGGGTTCTCCCCTCCCTGCCTGGCCCACTCTGTGAGCCCTAACGATGTCGTCATCTGTCCATGTTTTGAAGCCTTTCGCACTATTGAGTGTGTTTACCACACTTCTAGCACAGGTGTTGTAGTCCTCTTTGTCAGATTGTGGTATACCAAAGAAGCGCAGATTGTCACGTCTGGAAAACCCTTCTAATCTGTCTATTTCTTCCGTCATCGTAGCTATCTGTTGTTGCAGATTGGATGCTGTTGCTGCCAACTTCTCTGTCTCCTCTCTTCCCACCTCCACTCTGTCATATATCTGGTCCATGTCAGTTGACAAGCGTCCAACAGCAGCTGACAGCCTATGTTGTTCTTGCTCTACGTGTGCACAACGATCACTGATTTCTTGACATTTCTCGAATACTTCGTTGATCTCTGATTTAATGTCTGTCAGTTCATTGAAGATCCTAGAGTTTTGTCTTTCCTGGTTTTCCCTTTCCTGCTTTATCTCTTCCTTTTGATCTTGCAGTGTAGACATGATTCTTGCAATGCTAGCACACATAATAACGTTGTCTTCTCTCGAGGATGGGTTTGTACTGCTTTTCTCAATGTTTTGTTCTTCATTTTCTGAGTCCATGTCTGTAATTTCGGGCTGCTTTGGCGGAGATACAGGGCCTGGATGTTCTTCAGTATCTCCTGAGAGGAGGAGGCGTCTCTGGCACAACGCATCGTAGGTGGAGTACAATGACACGAGGGCGTGCACGAACGAAAATGGTGTGAGCTGGCCTAGGCCTACCTGACTGACACTGCACACTGTCAATGGTTGCCGTTCCTCTCACGCTGTTTTCAACCACCATAAACACATTGTCCATTGAGAGAATACATGCGTCAATGTTTTCCAGAACAGAATGCACAATAGCAATGGCCAAGCAGACCACAGCCCACAGTATAACAACGTCGTACACCGACAGGCCTACATTGCACTCTCTTACCTTTTGCTTTGAACCGGGTAGCCATGACCCAGATTTCACTGTCGACACTGCACCACGAAAAATCCAATTCGCGAACGCCACAACGCCAAGTCAATCATAATTTCGGTTTGAATGTTCCAACGAGCAACTTACGAGTATATATGATATAAACACATTGCAGCAGCATACGAGTATATATGATATAAACACATTGCAGCAGCATACCTCAAAACACTCAAATAGGTTAATTGTCACAGCAGAAACTCACAGCAGCTGTTAACTTGCCGCCTTTTCGGTCACGCCCCCCCCGAATAGAGATAGAGAGAGAGAGAGATAGAGAGAGAAGAGAGAGAAGAGAGAGGAGAGATAGAGAGAGAGGGGAGAGAGAGGGGGGAGAGTGTGAGAGTGTGTGAGGAGAGAGGTTTTTCTTGTGTTTTTTTCCCCTCCTCCATGAGCGAGTTGGCTAGAAAGAGAGAGAGAGAGAGAGAGAGAGAGAGAGATAGAGAGAAGAGAGAAGAGACAGAGAGAGATAGAGAGAGAGAGCGTGGAGAGAGTGAAGGCAGAGCGTAGAGAGAAGAGAGAAGAGAAGATAGAGAGAAGAGAGAGAGAGAGAGAGATATTTTCAATTTTTTGTATAATTTTTCTATTCTCTATTGAATTTCATCTTTTTGTTTAACCTTTGTTTCCATGTTCACTACGCTTTTTATAGTTAATTCTGACATACATTGGTTCCAGTCCATCCAGTCCCGTGTATATGTTTTGTGATTGTGTGTATGTCCCACAGGGCGGAAGGAGAGGG
>JAGGCT020001609.1:0-2500 GCA_017654935.2 Phymorhynchus buccinoides
TGTGTGTGTGTGTGTGTGTGTGTGTGTGTGTGTGTGTGTGTGTGTGTGTGTGTGTGTGTGTGTGTGTGTGAGAGAGAGAGAGAGAGAGAGAGAGAGTGTGTGTTTTTTGTGTGTGTGTGTGTGTGTTTGTGTGAGTGTGTGTGTGCGTATGTGTGTGTGTGTGTGTGTGTGTGTGTGTGTGTGTGTGTGTGTGTGTGTGTGTGTGTGTGTGTGTGTGTGTGTGTGTGTGTGTGAGAGAGTGTATGTGTGTGTGTGTGTGTGTGTGTGTGTATGTGTGTGTGTATGTGTGTGTGTGTGTGTGTGGGGGGGGTGCTCTTAACAACTGTAGTATATATACAGTATGTCTGTCTATTTTGTTTCTTTCAGTCAATAACTGTCAACATGCCTTATACACGCCACCTGTCTGTCGTCTTTTCTATTTATGTTACAATAATGTCACAAGAAATAACAGTTTCATATTGCCTTTCTGTACTGCTAAAATGTTAGCTTTATAACAGAAGCTGTACAGAGAGTCCTCATAGCAGGACCCACAAGACATACTTTATGACATTTTATCAGTTTAAAGATCTACATTGTTCATAGCCATAAATCATCACTAACTATGGCAAGACAAAGTCAGGTTAAAAACCACATGGATAGAATTGATCTCTATCCCTATTAAAAATTTCGACATGAGACTATAATTGACAGTCGTCCTAAACGAACGTTTACGACTTTGCTATTACTCTCTGATTTTATGTTCTCTAGCCATCTTTGCCATAGCCATTGGATGGTTTTTCACCAATCTTTACCTGCTGCACCTTATCTAACACTTATGAAATTACATGAGGCAACCACACATGTAGTCTAACCACACGTAGCTTTCCCGTTCTTTTGCATCACAATAATGTGAAAATCAGCACACACACGTACACACACACACACACACACACACACACACACACACACACACACACACACACACACACACACACCACCTATAATCCTTCCCTACCTCCTACCCACACCCATCCCCCTACCCTCATCCCCACCCCACATACACACACACACACACACACACACACACACACATACAAACCACCTATAATCCTTCCCTACCTCCTACCCCCACCCCCATCCCCCTACCCTCATCCCCCCCCCCCCCCCACACACACACACACACATACACACACACACCACCTATAATCCTTCCCTACCTCCTACCCACACCCATCCCCCTACCCTCATCCCCACCCCACATACACACACACACACACACACACACACACACACACACACACACACACACACACACACACACACACACACACACCACCTATAATCCTTCCCTACCTCCTACCCACCCCCCATCCCCCTACCCTCATCCCCACCCCACATACACACACACAAAGAGGCACCCACCTTCCAATTTCTGCTCCAGTTCCTGGTTACGTTTGGCGAACTCAGCCAGCATCTTTTCCTTTTCCATGAGCAGATCCGCCAGCTGGTCCGACAATTGTTGATGTCCCCCTGTTGCTCCTCCTCCTTCTCCTCCTCTATCTTCTACGGATGTAGTGGTTTTAACGTCCTTTTTCGTCACACTTTCCGTTTCAGAAGTCCTTGAACTGACATCGTCCTTTTTCGCAGTAGTCACTGTCTTTGTAGGAGTTTTGGAGTGTAGGTCGTCTGCCAGTTTCTTCTCAAATACGGGAGTTGGGGGATTTGTGGAGGGAGCAGCGCGTTTGGTGGTTGAAGAGTTATTGTTAGTCACAGTTGGGGGATTTGTTTTCGCATTCGAGGGATTCTTTTTCACAGTCGTGGGGCTGCTTTTTACAGTTGTGTGATCGTGTTTCACATTTGAAGTACTGTTTGTCACAGTCGAAGGATTGTTTTTCACCCTATTCGTGGAATTATCTCGCACACTCGTGGGATTATTTTTGGTAGATGTGGGACTATTTCTCCCATTTGTGGGACTGGTTCTCACATTTGTGGGACTATTTTTCACACACGTGGGATTATTGTTCAAAGCTGAAGGATTAATTGTTTTTGCTGAAAAACTGTTTCTCACACTTACGGGATTGTTTGTCAAAGTTGAAGGTTTGAGGTTCACAGAGAGGAACTTTTCACCCACACTTGACTGATTGATTTTCACAGTTGAAGGATTGTTACCCATTTTTGTGGGAATATCTTTCACTGATGTGGCATCGTTTCTCGCACTTTGGTCACAAGACAAAGAGGTTGTTGCGGGTTTGGGTTTTCGTTTCCACACATAATCACCGCGAGTTCTTGCTGACGTTTGTGTGAAGTCATCGACCGATGATGACGTCGACGAGTCATCAGTGGTGTCGTGATCAATGTCAATGTCTTCTGATACGTTCTCCTCAGGTTGTCCATCCACTGACATTCGATCCTCGGGAGTCTGCGATCTGGGATTTTCTGGAATATGGGATCTCAGGCTTTCAATACTTTGGGATTGGAGATTTTCAGGAGTTCGGGATCCTGGATTTTTTGGAGTCTCAAA
>JAGGCT020001609.1:7500-25000 GCA_017654935.2 Phymorhynchus buccinoides
TTAAGTCAACGTCGCTGTCTCCTAGAGCAATAATCCTAACATCGTTCACTGATTCGCTGTCTGGCGTTCCCATTGAATTCCTGTCAGCAAGGTCGTTTGGTGTCTGAGCCCTTGGGGATAGCGGTTCAAGCTTGACAGTTATGTTTAATAGAACGTCTGTTGTTGATGTGTGGGACTCATGCGCAGTTTCAGTGTCTGCATTTTCATCTGACTCAACAGACTCTTTATTCACTGGGTGTTCTTCTACATTTTCACTCTCCAAAACTCTATCTGAAGTCATGGTGTCGTTTGAAGATTGAGAAGTAACAGGCTTATTCATTTCCAATTCAAAAGTTGGATACAAATTATCCTCATAATTTCCTATGTCTGTTGAATCGTTGTCAACACCTTCTAAGTCAGCAGCAGCAGCAGCTTGGCTCAACTCGTCCTGAAGCGCAGACTCTTCAGAAGATTGAAGTTCCATACTACTGCAGTCATCAAACAGGAACAACGGGTTTGTTTCAGGAAAATAGTCCCCAGTAACATCACACTCCACCGAGTTTTCCCTCGACAAATGAGGCGTGACTGACAACAGTTTCTCCTTTTCTGCAGGGGACATGTTGGCCATTGTCTTTTCGCTTTCTTCTGCAGCAGTGATCAGCTGTTTCTCTTCGTTTTCTGAGCAGAGTTCATCGTCTTCATCGCAATGAGTCATGTCGATTTCGTGGCCTTCGTCGGAGAATTCAGAAGCATTGTCATCGTTAGAATTCGCTTCATGGTTGTCCTGATTGCTTTCATAACCAGCAGTCCGGTTTTCAGAATTTTCATCACAGTTAGTATCTACAGCTGCTGCTTTGGGGTTGTCTTTATGAATGCTTTCTGCACTCACTGCGTTGGAATCGCCTTCATCATCATCACCTTCAGCCGGTGCACCTTCACTTGAAGGACTATTAGGGTGGTGACGCCGTGTGGAAGGAATAACTGAACGTCGTTTAGGAGCCGGCTGACCCTCCATGGAAGCCACTCTCTTGGACCCACAGCAGTAGGAATCCAGTTCAGGGGCAGAAGGCATTTTAGGACTCCCCGCAGGTATGTCCTGAACAATCTCGTGTCTAGCCGGTGTCATACCACCAACCACGGGGAAAGGAGAGTAGATGAGCTTGGTGTAGTCGCAGAACGGTGTTCCGGGGACGGGAGTTCCAGGGGTGCAGAGCCAGGGTCCAACCTTGGGGCTCGGCGGTACGTCGTGGGCGGTGTGGATGTCCACGCCCTCACAGCCACAGAAGGCACTGCCATGGGCGGCGCAGGGAACCACCCACTGCAACAGCTGGTCACCAGGGTCTACAGCAGTTGAAGGACTCCTTCTGGGAGTGGCCCTGGTCGCCACTTGACCCCCGTCCACCACGTTCCCTGGGTCCAGAAACACGTGCTCTTCAGGCTCTAGCGATGGATCATTTGTTGATTGCTGATCATGCCCTGATAGATCGATTACTGATGGTTGATCAATTGTGGTGTGTGTGGCTTGCTCCGTTTCGTTGCCAGTGTCCCAAGTGGTGGTACAAGCGTCATCTTCTGCTTCAGAACCTGCAGAATCATCAGCCTGTGGGGCCAAAGGACTCGGTACACAAGAGGAAGCAGTGCTGTTAGGAGGATAGGCAATGTCCGGAGCTCCGGGGTACGAGTTACTCCGACAAGTGATCACCTTAGGGACATGTTGCTTGTTCTCGTTGTCCTCCTCACACTCATCCATGTTCTGCATTCCACGAAGAACGGGCAAAGAGTTGGACCTGACTACAGCTCTTGGGGTGAACTGACTGCCGTGAGCAATGAAGTCCTCCACACGATCTTTGAGAGAACCATCAGACTCCAGAGGGGGTCGTCGTTTGTCGAACAATTCATCTTCTTCTACATCAATGCCATTTATATCTTCGTCATTCATTTCTTTGTTTCTTTCATTCAAACGTTCTATTTTAGGCGAAGGTTTATTATGACAATCAATCTCTGTGCCTTCATGAGTGGTGTCCCGAGCAGTATGATCATCATTGTGGTTGCTTTTTCCTTCTTTTCCTTGTTCATCATCACTGCTTGAGTCAGAGTCTTCATCACTGCCACCATAAGCAAACGTGGCATCAGAAGTCGTTCGATCTTCAATCATAGTATCTGACTCGTTCACAAACAGGCCTTTCTTTTCAGAATCAGTATGCACAGTGATATTTGTGTTTGGCTCCAGTTCTTTTACCCTAACCTTTGTGTTATTGGTTTGTAATAAGCTTTCTTCTGCTTCGTCTTTCTGCATTGAATTGTGGCACTTGTTAGAAGATCCTTTATTTGTAGCATCGGTCTGTGATTTGTCACCACGTTTAATAGCATCATGATGTTCGTCACATTTCTCGAGAGAAACAAGGCTAGGTTTCTGATCCACGAGTTGAACAGATGTGTCATTTTTAGGTTCAGTTTGCTTTGACTGCTCTCTTTGTTCTACAACTGTTATTTTGTCTCCAAGATTTGAGTGGTGTTTAGACAGAGTGGTAGTCGATTCATCTTCTGGTGCTGCTACATAGTTGACAACATCACTCCGGTGGCTTATCCCCAGTATTTCTGGCAAGAAATTCGATTTGTCTTTGACAAATTTAGTATTGGTATCCGTTTGACTAGAATTTATTTCTCTCTGAAGCTCAATGTTTTCTCTGGAAATGTGAACCTCTTTCAACGCTTTTCTTTGAGCGAAGTCGATGTTGTGAAGATAGTCTTTATTATTGCATTCTGTTTCGTTGTCTAAAAACACATCGTCATCAGGATCGCCAGCGTTAAAATCAGTGAAGTCGTGATAGTAATCGTCGATAGATACGGTTTTCTTCATGTCACCAATAGTTGCTCTACACTCTTCAAACTGTTCGTTTGTGTGTGTTGCTTCAGACTCTGAGTTACTAAATCTGGTGCTTTTCTGACAGTGGGAGTCATGTGCTCTGTTACTACTCAGGTAATCATTGTCTTGTGTGGATTTGTTATTCAACAGTCCAGCGAATGGATCTTCCTCCAAGTGAGGATGGTCGTGTTGGTCCGGTGACAACACCCTAACACTGGGTGCACTCCGCACGGAGCTGGGAGCCTGGGAGCCCGGAGCGCTGAAACACTCCAGCAGCACACGCTCATTATCCATGGGCACGTTGTACATACTGCCTGGAGTGAAGGGGGAGGGGTACGTAGGCAATGGAGGCAACATGGGGGAAACTTCTTCGTGAGTGTCAGACAAAGATGGAAGACGGTTTCCCTGAAAATGATCACGGTCTCTATGTTTTCGAATTTTCGATTCTGATTCTGAGGAATGCCTCCTAAACTTTTTACTGACAGTTTGAGGTCCTGCCAGACTCTCACACTGCTCGTTATCGCTGTTGTTGGTGTTGCGTTCTTTCCTGGCAGCTTCCAGCTCCCAGCCGGTTATAGGCTGGCCGTCACAATAGGGTAGGGTCTGGTCACTAGAACTGGAGTGTGTGTCATCTGGCATGTCCGGTTCGTCTTCTGCATCCTTTGCACTGCTCTTTCTGGACGTACTTCTCTTCTCTCCATTATCTGGGCACAGGAAACCATACGAACCAGACTTCTGAAGATTAGTCTCACCGGATGTTTTGTCAGTGTAATTTTTCTTGGGTTCTGAATCCTCCACGTCTGCTTTACTCTGAGAGCGATAAGCTTTCAGTTTGCAGTCTTTCCGTGGACATTGCATCTTGCTGTGAAAGTGTTGCAACAATAAACCAGCATTGGACAATGTGAGGACTTTCAGGGCTCCCTCTTCTTGTCCTCCACTGTCAGAATCCAGGAGATGAACCAAGCACGTCACCAAGTTGAGGTCATGAATGCGCGTACGTTCCACCTGTTCGCGAGATATGCCAGGGAAGCATTTGGTCAGCAGTTCCTCCAAGGCCACGCAGTGTTCCCCTTCTAGCTGCACACACTGAAGCTTCTGGTCGTGGAATGTGGCTACAAGGTCCAAAGTGTCCGTGGCTTTGATGAAATGCTTTCTCTGATGGCGAGGAGGTGGCAGCTCCATGGGCAGAGTCAGGTCTGCATAAGTTTCACCCATGGGTTCGTCCGCAGTCTCCCCGCAGCTGCTGCTGACACTGGACCGTCTGGAGTCTTCTGAGTCACACGATGACAGTCTTCTCCTCTTCTCATTACCTCTGTTATCTTCCCTATCACCCCTGTTCTCTTCTTCTTCATTACCGCCATCTGAATTGCTGCTGGGGGAGAGATCTGGGAAGAAAACGTCTGGGTCTTTGTCACCAGCAGTTGAGTCGTCTCCTGCGTTTGGTGTTTTCACCACACTCTCTGATCTCTTTTGTTGTTCACTGCTACCGTCAATTACAGTGTTATCAGCAGTATGTGTATTGGAGCTCTGCTGTTGTTCCTGGCATGTGTCTTCCTTAGTGCTCTGTCTGTCCGCTGGTTTCCTTTTGCTGGCCAGAGTCATGGTGCGTCGACCTCTAACCCCACAGCTCTTTCTGTCATCGTCATTCACAGGGTTGTCAATAGATCTAGGTAAGGGTGCTTTAGTGTTGTGCACTTCTCTGCTCACATTAGCCTCTGGAGCAGATTTGGTCTTGCTTCGTTCTTTGTCACGCTCTCTGGAGCTGTCTCTAGATCTGCTGGTAGAAGGCTTTGTATTGCTGACAGTCTTGGGTACACATCTTCTCTCCCAGTTATCACTGACTCTGTCTCTGATATCTTTTTCTGTGTTCATTGCACTACTTTTCCTGATGGATTTCTCTTTGACAGGAACTGTTCCTTTAGTAGGATTCATGCCTGATTTTCTTTCAGGTTTTCTAGAAACACTGTCTGCACGATCTGACCTATGAGATTTATTACTGGCAGATTTTGCAGAGCTTTCCGAGTTGGTGTTTCTGTCTGTCGTATGCCCAGTACTCCCTCTTTGTTTTGACCTAGTGCCTCCACGAGGGCGTTTCTTAGACTGCTTTGAATTTTTTCTTGCACCGATGAATGTTAGGTCTTCCTTCTGCAAGTGCTCATCTTTGTTTGATTTGAGAAGATCCACATTCAAAGTCTGATAAGAATTGTTTGGTAAATCCTCAACAGGACCATCACCTAACAGTTCTCTAATTGCTTCATCAAGAGGTTGCTTTGACACCCTCTCCACATTTTCCGATATGGTCTTTTGGAAATTGTCCACCCTGATTTCAAAACCATTGTTAATAACCATCATGGGTTCAGATGAGCTCTGATTACCTGGCCGTGAAGCTGACGACGAAAGCTTGATGCTGCAGTTATTGTCCACAGAAGAGTCTACAGCACACTGACTAAGCCGGATGGATGGGTCCTTATTCCTAACTGGGGGAGGACCCATGGCACATGATGGCAGGGGCGTCTCAGGCTCCTTGAACTCCTTCCCAGGGAAAGGCCATGGAGTCTGAGGTTCCTTTAGCTCTTTGAAAGTAAAATTGGGTGACGTTTTCCCTACAAAAGGTGGTACAGTGTCTTTGCCCCGTGCTGCAGCTGGAGTGGCGGGCATTTTGATGGACAGGGGACCAGAGGAGTAGCGGGAGAACGGGGTGGCTGGTTCCCTGTACTGACAAGGTCTGGGAGTCACGGGCGGAGCCATGGGGGTGTACAGGTGGGGGATAGCGGTGGCCAGAGTCTCCGGTTCTCCTCTGGCGGGCGTTCCTGGCACGCACACTGAATCTGCTTCAAAACTGACTGATTCATTCAGATTCCAGTCCTCCGTTGCTGCGGGGCCCGGGGAAGGCGCTGCCATATTAGAGAGTAACATCTTGGTCAGCTGCGCCAATGGATCCTCATTCTCAATGTTGTTGTGCTTTTGTTCTTTCGGAACTACAGCATTATAGTCTTTCATACATTTTTCGTTCTCGTGTTTATGCATTTGGACTGGCTCTTGGGAAAGGTTATTCTGGCTGCTACTGCCTTTGTTGACCGCAGGAGCTGTTTCCACACCGGCTTCAGATGATCCTGCCTGCCTCGTTATTGCATCCACTTCTTGCAGCACACTGTCCGACATTGTGCGATGCTTTCTCCTGCTCTGTGTTGCCAGAGAAAAGACGCTGGAAATCTTCAATCCCATGTTGTTGATTTCTAGACTGGAAATTTTCACAGCATTCTGCAGAAGTACTTTGGAATCAGAGGGAGGTTTAGCAGGAGCAGGAGTAGGTTGGGGCGGCAAGAAAATGTCATCGTCGTAATCGCAAAGATCTGTGTTAATGTCGTTGAAGAGCCCAGCATCGTCGTCACCCAAAGAACCGGACCCACTGCCTGCGATGCTGTTCTCCGGTGTGTGCCAGCTGTTTCTTCTGAGGGCAGAAGCCAATGCTGCCTGCTGTTTGGCAGGGGGTTCCAGAACAAACACCTGGTGTGCATCAAAGCTGGGCATGTCCAGAATACTTTCTGGAATATTCAGCATGGCCACAGCCGTGTCCAAAGCATTGCCGGGAACCACCTCATGAGTCATTTCCATGGAAGATGGTTGGAAAAGATCATTCTGCTGAATGGGTGTCACAACGCTATTGCTTGGATTCTGCAGCAGAGTGTGAGACGTTGATATGCTCTGCTGAACAATGGCATTGGCGTCATCAAACAAGTGGTGTAAAGTGTAGCTCTGCAGTTTAGGGTTCGAGTTTGATGGTTGTTGCTGGGTGTCGGGAGCCATATCGATTGTTTGCTGGGGATGCATTTCCATACTGACATTGGTGTGGTCCATCGCCCCTACCTGTGCTGGCTGCAGCTGACTGTGGTTCATTTGTTCGCTGAGAGCTTCCACCAGCACTTTCTCGGCACATTCTTGGTCCATAGTAGCCTGCGTAAGGCCTGGCAGGTATCCTGGTGTCCCCAAATAGCCGTTAGAGCTTTGGTATTGATAGTTCTCTTCGCCAGGTTTGTCTGCAACATTGGATAAATATGGCTGCGGTTTTGGTGGATCTTGTGCACAACCAGGATACGTTTCCACATTGGCAGACGAACCTGGATTATTCACAGCATACAGTGGGGCTCCAGTTTGTCCCTGCGTGCTGACGTGCGTGTAATGCTGCCCTGCCGAGGTCACAGAATACTGTGCTGGTACAGTCTGAACACTGGACTGAAAGACAGGGTTGTAAACCTGCGAATTCTTGTAAGTTGTCTGGTAGGCCACGCTGCTGCCACTGAGAGGAGCTTGGTAAACAGTGCCCTGCAGTGTGTGATCAGTTGGTACAGTTTGCTGTGACACCACACTCTGATGACCATGTGCTGCCTGCAACTGCACGCTTGTTGTCAACCTGGTGGGAGCTACAGCCACAGATCTGTTGGCAGGATACTGGTAGCCTGTAGAGGAAGGTCCAGCATATTGCGACATACTGCCTACAGCTGTGTCATGTGCTGGTCTGACAAAAACGTGTTGTTCTGACTGCTGCTGCACCCATGTAGGAGGCTTCTGTGCTCCCAACAGCTGGTTCTGATGGTCTACTAGCCAGGGAGGCTTCTTGAGTGTGTTGGCCAGATTGTCAGAGGGATCTACAGTGGTTGGTTGGTTTTTGTTGAACTTCGGATTAAACTGGGAAACCACCTGACTGGCTGGCTGTCTTGGATACTGAGTTAGGTAAACAGTCTGAACCTGAGTTGTGCTGCTCAGTGTAGATGCTGCCAGCATGGCAGAAGAAGTGTTTGTGGAAATCAGAGTTTGACTGCCATTATGAGGGTAGGGAATCTGCTGTTGTGTGTGCGTTTGTGTGACGGGGAGAGGTCTGGCAGTGGGCAAAGTTTGTCTGTCTTGGTGAGGTTGCTTTACAGGAGATGCAGTCTGCCCATGGTGAGATGGGTGTCCTGGAGATGTGCTCTGGTCTTTCTGTCTGCTGGCGGATTCCAGTGAAGTGTTTATGCTGCCTGCACCCTGCCGCCACGGAGGAATAGGCGGAAGTTGCTCCCTGCTACTGTGTAAATAACTTGAACTTTGAATAGGCTGAGGTTCGTTGTTCAACTGTTCAGATTTGTTCTGATGCTCAGCACGCACAGGGTTTGGTGGTAGTTCAGCATGTGTTGTTTGTTGTTGTTGCCATTGGGCAGTTGGAATATGACCTCCTTGATTGGAGACTTGGTGATACTGCAATTGGGAGTACTGTGGGTGAGTGGTAATTTGTTGTTTCAGTGGTTGCTGTGCAGAATAACGTTCATAATGTTGATAGTCATTTCCATGGTTTTGCTGGGGGTATCCTGCTGCTTTCTGTGGATCCTGATAACATTGTGGATTTTGCTGCTTTTGAATTTGATTGTAATGTTGCTTACCATACTCCTGCAACTGGCTTGGATGTGATTTTGTACCCTCGTCAACATACTGCTGCTGATATTGTTTGTGTGGTTGAGAGTACTGGTACTGATAATGCTGAATAGGCACTTTCTGCTTTTGAGGCAACACTCCACAATTCAGATTATCATCAGTCACTGGCCATTCAGGGTTAAGATACTTTTGTTCCAGCATGGACAGCTCTTGGTTCATGTGATCGGATGCAGCCCTGTGATCTCGCTTCATCTTTTCCAGTTCTTTCATTTGCTCCCGCGTCAGCCTTTCTTCTTCTTGAATGTAGCGTTCCTTGTTGGCCTGACTTTGCTCTCTGGTTTGATCGCGTGTTGCTTGCCTCTGTAGCTGAGTTATGTGCTCCCTCTGCATTTGTTCTATCTGTCTTGAGTGTTCCAGCCTAAGCTCTTCCAACTGTCTGATATGTTCTTTCTGCATTTTTTCCCTGGTCATTTTGACATACTCCCGACACATCTGCTCCTCTCGTTTCATCATTTGCTCTTTCGTGAATTGTGGTCTACTATCATTATACAAGTTCTTAGTATCATCTTGTTTTTCGTGTCTCCTGTCAAATTGTTGATGATGGGAGTCCTCTTCGGTGTTGCTGTCAGGGGAAGCTTGGGATTGCTGCATGTGCTTGACAAACTGCTGCTGGAAGGCCATGGGTTCAATCAGAGGGGGTGGATCCATGCGACTAGGGCTGACCTCAGCATCGGTCTTCCTGCTTCTACTCTGATTGAACTTAGCAGAGGATGACCGTTTGGAGGGGACGGGTGGAGGTGAGGGAGGGCCAACTGGATACAGGGGAGGAGTGGGGGGTCTGGAGGCGTACATAGATGGAGGAGGTGAGGAAGAAGTGGAAGGTCTTCGCGATCGAGAGGGTCTTTGGTCAGCTATTTGTCCCTGCAGTTTGCCTTGCCTAATATTGTTGAAGTCTTCCTCGAACGTTTTGGTCATCACTCTGTTGCTGCCGTTAACATCGTTCTGAATATCTGAAGGGTAACTGGGCACATAACAAGGCGCATTGGTCATGTAGGGAGCATTCGGAATAGGCATTGGTGGATCAGAATGCTGATTTCGAGCAGTCTTCTTACGATTGAGAGATTTGTCCCTGTCACTTTGTCCATTGAAATTCCTGTCAAGTGAAGCGCTGCTGTTATTTGGTACTGAGTGTCCTTGGTAACCAAACATTCGTTGCATTGGAATGCTGTCACCAGGGTTAACATAAGACGGGTTCATGCTTCCAGTTTTACCAGATTTACTGGACTTAGACCCCATTTTGGGATGCATGTGACTGTCCATCGGAAACGTGTTGGGGCTGAATCCGTCATCTCTCTGGCTGTCCCTTGGAAGAGGCTCGTGTAAACCGTCTATGGGCGGCCTCATTCCAGAAGAAGAGAACATCCCGGGGTTCTGAGAAACGTATCGTTCACCACTGTGGTCACGGTGCTTGGAAATCATGTCTCTGTCCCCGGAGTGGTTCCTGGAGTCGAATATGTAGGGCTGCATTCCCTGGGGGTGGTAGCTCCCCGCAGGGCCAGGACTAAAGTGAGGGCTGGTGTCTCTGTCCGCGTACTGTGACCCCGCACTTTGACTAGACTCGGTGCTGCTGGATCGCGTGTGAGCCTCCTGACGTGGTACACAATACGGCGAGTCCCTTTCCCGCCTGGGTGGAGGTTGGACCTGCTCTCTTTCATGTTTAGGGTTCACGTATCTCTGGTCTCTGGTATTGTTGTAAGGCGGTTCTCTGTCCATCCGGCGGGGGTTGGCGTAAATCTGCTCCTTGTCATGTTTAGGATCAACGTAATTTGAGTCCTTTTTACCCTTTTGGTAAGGTCCATCAAAGTTCTGCACGTGCCCACGATGGGATATTTCTTTGTGAGGTTTGTCCACGCTTTGCTTCTGGAAGGAAGAAGAAGAAGAAGAATCTTTATCGTGCCTTTGTCCCGCACCATTGATCCTCTTCTCTTTGCCGCTGAACGAAGGCTCGAACTCTTCTTGAAAAGGAAACTCTCTCTGCTGGCGGTGAGGTTTCCGCACAGAGGGTCTCAGCCCCCCATGGTCAGCAACATAGCGAGGATCACTGACAGAATGGTCCACGTTCTGCCGGCTGTATCCACCCTCTACGTTCTGCTTCCCTCCAGACATTTGGCGTGAAGAGTCGTGGGCGTGTCGACCGTTGGTCTGCTGGGTCGTCTGCATTCCGGAACTCACTCTCCCCGGGGAATGGTCGGGGTCGTGACGATTAGCTTTGTGAGAAGATGCACGAGGCATGCTGGAGTCTGGGGATGAGGGAGAGGAGGGGTTGTGGTGGTGGGGGAAGCCGGGTGCCTGGGTGCCTAGGGAGAAACCTTGAGGAGGGGGGAAGGTGCCGGGGAGAGCCCCGGGGTGCACACCCAGAGGGAACCCACCAGAGAAGGCGCTGCTCATGTACGACCCGCCTTCACCTCGGGATCTGCTTCTGAAACAAGCAGTAACAAAATGAAGTTGATCAATTTCCGTGTTTTATGCACAGACTGAAAGTCTAAGGTGTGTTGTTAATTGTGACATAGAAAGAGCGCTACACACACACACACGCACGCACGCACGCACGCACGCACGCACGCACGCACGCACACGCACGCACACACACACACACACACACACACACACTGCATCATTCCTCCCTTGCCATATGTTGTAACCATATCATACACTATTACATTTGCTGGTACCCCCTTTCACCAACAGCATAATCCGCCCTTGGAAAGCGCAAAACCAACGCTTGGTATACTAACACAAATGTTGACGAAATAATAAAACAAATCAATGGCATCCCCTCGCCACAAAACAACACGAAACTTTAAACAATCCAAGCATACCAAAACATGTCAAGCCAACTGCATGTATCTTCCCTACCACGTACAAATTAATTGGCACGTTGGTCCAGAATAACTATTGAAGTTGAGCTACTATTTGTTATTGTAAACAAACAATAGAGTACTGACTTACAGACGCTTTTTTATTCAACAGATACGTACACATCCTAACGCAATCAATCATCGTCGTTAACTGAGGCAACAGGAGGGAGGGTGGGGGGAAAAGAGAGAATGGGAAGGGGGGAGAGAGAGACAGATAGACAGACAAACAGGCACACACATACAAAGCAAAAGAGAGAGAGAGAGAGAGAGAGAGAGAGAGAGAGAGAGAGAGAGAGAGAGAGAGAGAGAGAGAGAGAGAGAGACAGACAGAGACAGAGAGAAAGACACAGAGAGAGAGAGACAAAGAAAGAGAGACAAACAGGCAGAGGGAGAGAGAGAAAGAGCAAGAAAGACAAGTTGGTGGGAGAGAGAGAGAGAGAGAGAGAGAGAGAGAGAGAGAGAGAGAGAGAGAGAGAGAGAGAGAGAGAGAGAGAGAGAGAGGGAAGGAGGGAGAGAGGAGGAGAGTGAGAGAGAGAGAGAGAGAGAGAGAGAGAGAGAGAGAGAGAGAGAGAGAGAGAGAGAGAGAGAGAGAGAGAGAGAGAGAAGAGAAGAAGAAGAAGAAGAAGAAGAAGAAGAAGAAGAAGAAGAAGAAGAAGAAGAAGACAGAATTCTAATCAATAAGCAACATAGTACCGTCGGTTTGGAAAACGAATGAATGAGTCACTTCTGCAAACAAACAACGAAACCAAACTACAGGAATCAATACGCACACCTACAAGACAAAAAGACAAGGTGTACTTTAATTTGAGAAACAAAAGAAAGAAACCAGCCCGTATTCCTTAGTGTCTGTTGGAAGCATGTGCGGTAGGGAGAAGGCGATTGTATTGAGAGAGAGAGAGAGAGAGAGAGAGAGAGAGAGAGAGAGAGAGAGAGAGAGAGAGAGAGAGAGAGAGAGAGAGAGAGTCAGAGTGTGTGTGTGTGTGTGTGTGTGTGTGTGTGTGTGTGTGTGTGTGTGTGTGTGTGTGTGTGTGTGTGTGTGTGTGTGTGTGTGTGTGTGTCTGTCTGTCTGTCTGTCTGTGTGTGTCTGTCTGTCTGTCTGTCAATATATGTTTCTTTGATCTTCAGTTATTTTGCTAACTTTGTTCCTTGCTCGGAAGCTCCAAATCCATCATTACTAAATGTTCCAAGTGTCACTCATTTCACGAAATATTTATTAGCAAACCATTATCAACTCTACAGCGTTAAAATTAAGATAATACTTTTGCATCCAAAATGAACACACACACACCCAAAAAAACCAATGTAGCTTTACCGATTCACAAATGTATTAAGGCTACCTACAGGGCCGGATCTAAGGGGGGAGGGCTGGTTCCCGGAAACCCCGTCTGCCCCAAGCATGTACCATATACAAGGCTGAAAAGTCAAAAAATGATCTAATGTTTTGCCTTAATAATCACTAAATTGCAAACATTTCCGGGGGCTTTGCCTCTTCCAGCCCCGTCCCAAAGGCACTACCTCTTAATCCGGAACCTATGCAGCTCCCTGGACCCCCGGTGGAAACCCCTCCCTTTCGAATCACTTGATCCGGCCCTGAGGTATTTGTTTGCTACAATTCTGGATGGAAGATTGGTTGTTCCTTAGAACCATCTTAGATGCATGCAGAACATTATACAAAGTTTACAATTTATTGTAATATGTCATGTACATCTTTCAAAAGAAATAGTAGCATTTGAACTCTTGTTTGACGGTTTGACTGAAAAAAGGTTGCCATCTTTATGGTCATGGTAAGCAGGGGCGGATTATGGAGGGGTTCCTAACAGTAACTGGACGAAAGCACCCCCACCCTCCTACCCCTAGGCTTCGTTTGGCTACAAAAATAAAGACAATCTCTCTCTCTCTCTCTCTCTCTCTCTCTCTCTCTCTCTCTCTCTCTCTCTCTCTGATACGCCACACAACATTCTCAACATTTCGGATCAAGAGGGATCACACATCCCCAATGTACACCTCTTTTCTCCCACCATTTAGTTCCCTCTTCACTTTTTGCATTGTCTCTATCCCAAATGTACACCTCTTTTCACCTACCATTTATTTCCCTCTTCACTTTTTGCATTGTCTCTATCCCCAATGTACACCTCTTTTCCCCCACCATTTATTTCCCTCTTCACTTTTTGCATTGTCTCTATCCCCAATGTACACCTCTTTTCCCCCACCATTTATTTCCCTCTTCACTTTTTGCATTGTCTCTATCCCCAATGTACACCTCTTTCCCCCCACCATTTATTCCCCCTTTTTCTTTTTCTTACTACAGTACTCCCCGTTTATTGTAAACTCGGTTATAAGAAATTTCGGTTACAGTAAAGGAAAGCACTGGTTCTACTGTTTTATTACTAAATAGACCTCGGATAGTAGCAGCTCGGTTATAATAAAAAAAAAGCTGCTATAGTAAAGTTACTTTTGGTTCCCCACAGGACTGGCTCCTCGGTTACAATATAAAAAGAAAGTCCTCTTCGTGACCTTTGTAAATACGTCACCAATGTATGCGTCACAGTCTCACCACTCCCTCCACCCACCCATAATAACTGGGTTATAATTAAAATTTTAAAAAACTCCTACAGTAAAGTCATTTGTGGTTCCTCTTCGTTACAATAACAATAATTGTCCTCTTCCTGACCTTTGTAAATACGTCATCAATGTATAGGTCACAGTCTCACTACTCCCTCTACCCACTTTCATCAACGAAATTAAAGGCACTCAAAAACATGTTTCTTTCCCCTCATTACTTAGTGGAAAAAAAATGAATCCGAAAAAAAAATATATATACAGCCGAATCCGCTTAACTTGCTTATAAGAAAACTCGCTTACAATGAAGCAAAAACAATGTCCCTGCCAAACTTCTTCTTTCTTATCTATGATCAAAATTGGGACATAAGAAACTCGCTTAAAAGAAAACTCGGTTATAAGCAAGCAATTTTTTTCTCCCATCCGCAATGGAAACTTGGTGGGAAAGAGGGCAGTTCTTAACGTTTTGATAGTCGCTTGTATCGACCCAAAATCACGGGTTCCACCTGTTTTCCTTCTAATAGCTGGTACAAAATCTTGTTTTGACCAGGTTTGACTCCCATACAAATGCCCCCAAATTGAAAACGAAACATTTTAAAGTGCAGCCTCAATTTGAAGTTGGGGAATTTGCATGTGGGTCACAGCTACCCAGAAAAAAACAAGGGATTTAATCGTGTTGGGTCAGTGTGTCTTTAAAAGCGAGTTGGACCTGAACTGAAAGGATGTTCCGAGGAAATTGAAGTCGTTCCAAAAAGGGAAAGTTTACATCAAACCAGTTGTGTCACAGACATTCTAAACAGTACAGGCACTTGATTACAAGACTAATTGAGTTGTTTTTGTTCCTTTATTCCATACTTTCCTTCAGTATTCTGTGCAAAATAAATGTTGAGCAGAAGAAAATAATATGAGTACTTTTGTGTTGGTGGTAGAGAGACTGTCCATCCTTACATTTTCAGCAGCAATGGCAGAGAGGAAAAGGCAATTCATTTATTTAAGAAGATAAATACAAATAACTGAATATGTGGACGAACATCCACATAAACAAAAGCAAACGATCGATGAAAAGCTGCATGGTAATAAATCAGTACAAGAAAGGTGAAGGGGTACGCATTTGATAACAGTAAAAAGACAAAAAAAAGGCTTCTTAGTTAAGTTGTTGTAGGCACCTTTAAATCTTCTTCTTAGTAGACTATTTTGATTTTATGATGCAAGACATGCATCAAATTAGGAAAAAGGATTTTCTCTTTGTTTTGTTTTTCTGTCTTTCTTTTCTTCTTTTTCTTTTCTCTTTTCCCCATTCAATTTGTTTATAAGGGAAAAAACTTCAAAATGTTTTCTTATATCTGAGTTTCAGATATAAGAAAACTTGGATATGGTATTAAGCAAAACATCATCTCCCTTCGATTTTCTTATAACCGAGTTTTGCTGTATTTTGATTTGATGATGGGTTTATATTTAGTATTTTACGTTAGCTTTGACTTTGAAAAACGTCATCGGATAAGATAAAAAATTCAATCAAAACTTTACTATATCCGAGCATCGTTTATAAGAAAAACCTGTTATAGTAAAGGAAAAGCCTTGCTCCCCTGCACTTTACTACAAGCGGGGTGTACTGTATCTTTTTGTACCCACCGCCCTTTCAGCCACCATCTTGATTGGCCGCCATCTTGGATTCTAAGAGGTCAGCAATGTGACATCCTATCTAGATATTGTCTACACATGTCAATGAAATGTTACATAACATTTATTTGCTTCTAACAAACAAAGTTGATCCACTTAGTATACTTTAAAGCTTCACATACGAGTAAAGGGCGCTGCAGAAGAAACATCTAAGGGGCTACTCACTAGGACGTTTCGGTCACAATTAAAGAAACATGTCACTGTCATTGATTGAAATCATCAGAATGTTATGCTATACTGACTCATGAACATTTGAACACAAAACACTCATGCGTGGAAATTCACAATTCATAATATTATTGTTGTAAGATTATTTTCCACACTTTTAGCAGATTACAGTTTTAATTAACAATTGTTGCTAATTTTAAGTCTCACGTTATAAATAGCATATTTTAATTTAATACATTAATACAGTGTGTGTGTGTGTGTGTGTGTGTGTGTGTGTGTGTGTGTGTGTGTGTGTGTGTGAAGCTTTGGAAATTGATGGTGAAACGGTTGAAAGAATTGATGAGTAGGCTACAAATACCTAGGCACAGTTTTAGACAAGAAACTTACTTTTGATAAACACATTGAACATATACATAGGAAGAGTCAGTCCAGGATCTTTTGTTTACAGAGGCTAAGAAATATTGGTGTCTGTTCAGATATTCTTCAAACGTACTACCGATGTTGCATTGAATCTGTTCTTACTGTGTCATGTATCTGTTGGTATGGAAGCTTGAGTGTAAAAAGTAAGCGCGTGTTGAGTGATATGGTGAATGTGTGCAGTAAGGCTGTGGGTGCAAGGCAGAGTGGTATGCAAGAGTTGTATGAGAGACAAGTGGTCAAGAAAGCCAGGAAAATTCTTAATGATAACAGTCATGTTCTGGCAAAATACTATGAAGTGTTACCATTGGGCCGTCGATACAGAACTCTAAAACTGAAAATAAGAGCACAAAAAACTTTCTTACCAAGATCAATTCATCTGTTGAACTCTTAATGCACTGCATCGAGTGATTGTTTTGCTAAGCAGCCTGTCCATCTCCTTGGGATTGAATTTGTGCAAGCCTATTTGTAGTCCCCTTGTTCTACAATAGATTACTGCTGTGTATGTCCTTGACTAATTTGTCGGTGTAGAGATGGTGTAGGTACTATTATTGCTGCATTTTTAAGCGTTATTCTTTCCTCGTTTTTCAAGTGATTCTGGCTTGATGTAAAATGTATTTTAAGTCCGTCACCAAAGGTGATCGGACTATTGCGATGGGCTGGTTTGTCTGTTTTTGTTTTTTTGTTGTTGTTTTTCTTCTGTCTGTCCCAAGGATATCTCCCGAACCACTTGACCGAATCGCGTCAATTTTGTGTGAAGGTGTGCCTCCTTAATAGGAAGAGATCGGCGCAAACCATTTTGCCGTCGTGACCTTGACCTTGACGTACGACCTTGAAAATCGAAAATCTATTTTTAGCCATATCTCGGGCACCAATCGACATAGGATGTTGAAACTTGGTATGAAGGTGGATTGGCTTATGCCCGTTCTGATGATGGCATACCGATCAAGGTCAAGGTCAAGGTCAAAAAGATCGCTGCGGCCTGAAAATCGGAGGGTCATTTTTTTCTCCTTCTGTCTGTCCCAAGGATATCTTTCGAACGGGTTGACAGAATCACGTCAAATTGTGTGTGCTGGTGTGTCACCATGAGAGGAAGGCATCCGCGCAAACCATTTTGCCGTCGTGACCTTGACCTTGGCGTACGACCTTGAAAACCGAAAATCTTTCAGGGGCCATAACTCCCACACCGTTAGTGTTAGAGTCTTCAAATTTGGCATGAAGGTACTTTGGCTTATGCCCGTTCTGATGCTGGCATACCGATCAAGGTCAAGGTCCGGGCGATCAGTAGGCCTTGAAAGTGGTAGGGGTCTACACATTGGGTTTTAAGCCATATTGTCCACATTGGTACTTGACAGAAGCGCTTCAGATTGTGTGTGGTACTGTATACCCTAGAGAAGAAAACATCCGAGCATAAATTATCACCATGCTGACCTTGACCTTGAAGTGTGACCTTGAAAACCGAAATTTCCTTCTTTGCGCTATATATTATTGTCCAAGCTGTATCTCG
>JAGGCT020001610.1:0-25000 GCA_017654935.2 Phymorhynchus buccinoides
GATGCTTCCCCCATGTCATGAGAACCCAGTGTTAATGACATTAACCCATTAATAGCCAAAAACAATTTGTGTGAAATCCTACAAACTTTCTGTGAATTTCTGTTGCAAAAGCAACCCAAAACACTAATATTCTAGAGAAATAGGAAAAAATCAAATTTTTCAGTGTTTTTTCATGCGCGCGCTTGAAGCGTGCATGGCTACGAGAGGGGACGGGTTTTTCTCATAGTGATGCAATAAAATCAGAGAGAGAGAGAGAGAGAGATGGGTAGCTAAATGATAAAGTAGAAGATGTTGTGAATTGCTGGTGACACATGATTGTTTGAGTTGACAGTTAACAGGTAACCCAAACCAGCCAGTATGTGTATAACCCAGAGCAGCTGGTATTTGTTTTGACTTCTCGCATATTTTCTTCCTCACCACAACAGTCATACAGTAAAATCACTGGGGTCATTCATAGCCATGCACGCTGACAGCGCACAGTTGGGTAGCTTACTTCAGCAAAGAAAAGTTACGTAGGATTTTTAGAATTCGCAAAAACGGTGAAACATGTATAATTGTAAACATGTTTATCTAAAACTCTGTGCAGTTTGTTTTGTGATAAATGCTTTAGAGAAAATATTACTCTCACCTCGATCTGGGAGCGGTTCCTGAAGCCATTTTTTTCACTTCACACAACAAAACTTGTTGGCATGCGCTCGAATCAAACACCGAATGTAAAAATCAGGATGGATAAGGTAGATAACTCATTTTTCGAGAGATTCAGGCCAATATAATTTATTGTTTCCATTCCTCTGCTTCTGTAGCTTTGGGAGTGCATGGCTTTTAATGGGTTTAAGGGTTCAGTGTCTTCTCTCTCTCTCTCTGTCTCTCTGTCTCTCTCTCTCTCTCTCTCGTCCCCTATCATCCACTATCACCACCCTTATGTTCCAGGCGTGGCCCAGGCTGTGGTGGACAAGGTGGTGAGGATCCACCACGACACCTACATGACAGGCACGCCCCAGCAGAAGCACCTCTGCCAGAAACGCGACGACATCACGCTCATGGTGCGGCAGTTCACGTACCCCCTCTCCGCACACAGCCCCACCGGGCTCCTCAGCTACCACTCCCCCTCCACCCCCCTCTACCAGCCCCAGCCCAGACCCCCCGCCCTCCACATCCCCTCCCCTCACCCTCCCTCCTTCAGCCCTGGAGGTGGTGGAGGGGAGAGCGCGGACTCGCCCAAAACACCAACCAATCTGGGCGGCGGCGGCGGAGGAGTAGCGAACAACCACTACTTGCATACCGAGTCGACGATGAGCGGCCGAACTCAGACCTCCAGCAGTACGTGCACCAGCGAGGATTCCACCCAGAGCAGCGGGGAAGTGCGCATGTTCGCCTCTCGCCGCGCCCGCGAGACCAACATGGAGCTGGATGAGGAAGGGAAGATCAAACCGTACGTGGACTTTTCCGAGTTTTATCGCGCGTTTGAGCAGATGAGCGAGGATCAGCAGTCGTCGCTTATGGCGGATATGAGGCCCCGGTCCATGTACGATCCCATACAGGAGGAAGGGGAGTCGCTCAGCATGCCTGAGCAGTGAGGAGGGGGGGGGGGGGGGGGGTTAGGGTGTAGAAATTATGTTGGTGTGACTGGCATGTGTGTTGCATGGTGAGTGATGGTGAGTGACCAGTGATCTGTGGCAAGAGCATGTCTGAAGTGTGACGCATCCATAAAATGTGAGAATTAAATATTGACAATGTGTTGGTGATCTAACTTACTTGTTACTCTGACTTGCCTAAATAATGAAGGTACTATGCCTGAAATGTAAAAGTGTCCATTGCGACTTGAAAAAAAGGAGTTCTTGTCTGGTTGCGGTTTGTTGTTCTCTTTTAACTACCAACCTTGCCAATTTCAGCTTTATCAAGATCAACAAGATTTGTATATGTGTTTCACTTTCAGCCTTATAATGTTAAACTCATTAAATCTTATTCATTGAATCATCAAGCTCTATCATCCTCCATTGTGTTTGAAAAGCTGAACTTCTTATTTTTTAATCTTATACTAGCGCAACGCCTAGTACCGGTAATGCCAAGTACCGGTAACGCTGAGTTCCAGTTTCGCCGTGTCCGCGAAATATTATAGTATTACTTTTGTCTCTCTCCCTCCTTCCATCTTCTTCTCTCCTCCCGTTCCACCTCATCCCTCGCTAAACCCTTTTGTTGCCGGCACGCGCGCAGTACTGAGTTCCTTCTGTGTAAACAGTTTTGTTGTGGACGGCTTGAAATGCCGGGTCCGCGAAAATGTAAATTGGCTCATATCGCGCGCATTTATGAATGGATGCTGTTGAAAGTTTGCACCAAGATAGTCACTATCCCTGGTCATGCATGTTCCAAATTTCGAGTCAATGTCGGGTCTCGTTTCGCCACGGTTTGTGAAAAGGTCAAGCGGCGCATATTGCGCGCGTTTATAAATCGATTCGCTTCCAGTTTGGCACACAGATAGTCACTGTCCCCTGTCATCTACCTTCCATATTTGAAGGCAATTCATCCAGAAATACCGGAGATACGGGCACCGAGAGGCCGGTGGATACGTGTTTCGCGCATTTGCCAAACCACGCATGACACGGCCGCCTTGGTTGCCATCGCCACGTTAGGGCTGATAGCAAATTTGAAGCGATTCGGTCGAAAAACGGCGGAGTTATATGGCCCGTTCTGTGTTTCGGACGGACGGACAGTTGCCTTTTAATATAATGATGGAAATTAATGTTTTCTAAACTTTCCTGTGAAAACTTGCGTTAAACAAATATTCTTATTGCTGGTTTTTCCAGTGCTTTTTGATGAAACAAAGCCAATATATCTTTTTAAATTGTTCTAAATGTTGGTGTACTTGAATTGTGTTAATCACAATTTAATGCTCAGTTGAGAAAGAGACCACATACATACTCACAAGCATGCATACAAACTATAGTAGTAGGACTAGGCCTATGTATATTGATATATTATATTGATCCATTTGATATAGATGAAATACTTGTAGATCTATTCTGAAGATGCTATAGGTTTCAGAATGTAAAAATATGAAAGTGAGCTTGTAAATATCTGCTAATACCAGACCTGTGTGATAAAAAAAATCATTTGAAAGGGAAAAACGATCTCAATCTGGGTGTAGAAAGGTCAAAATACCGTGGGTTTTTTTTCTCAACAGCTCATTTGAAAGCTGTTTAGTCAAATAGTAACCTACTTACTTCCAGATGATTTTCGCTGGTCACAATACAATTTCCGCAGCCCCTGGCGATAAAGGTAAATATGGGCAAATGTCACCTGACATCACTTGTCATCGCACAATTTTTGCGCCTATGGATGTACATGATGACTTGATTGTTGATGTTGATGAAATAATGATTGTGGGTGATTTTCGCCAGCAAGTATCACCACAAAAACTATGGGATGGGTATTTAAAGTATTAAAATGGTATTTCCTTATAAATGGTTTCTAAACTTGGCACCTATACATAGAGTGTATAACAGTATATTTGATGCATAGTAATTTGTAATAATGAGAAGCCACAATAAATTATTTAATGTATACTGACACGCATAGAGCTTAAAGGTATGTGCTATATAAATCTTCTTAATAAATAAAATAAAAATGCTATTTATCTTTCTCACCACAATTACAGGTTTTGAAAGAGATTCTATTATTTCTGTTGAGTATATGTAACAAAGTGAGGGTTTATGCTGTTGAAATAAGTGTACAATCTGTTTTTATTTTTGTTGATCACTGAGAGCAATTAAAGGAAAATGTCTAGTGATTATTATTTTAAGTGCCTGTATGTGTTTATTTCTGAGATTAAAGTTTGCATTGACTTCTACAGCTTAGAGAAGATTTAGCATAATCTGTTGTTGATTTTGTTGCTGTTTACATTTCATGAATGTCACTACGCAGCTGGCAATGAGTCAAAGCTCTGTATTGTTTTTATAAAGCAAAGAAAAAAATAAAGAACAATTTCCCTCCGGTTTTCATTCAAAGAAGAAGCCTTTTAATTATTAAAAATCCAGCAAGAATAATGGATGAATGACAATGGATTTTGTTGTTATTGTTTGTTATTTTGTGTGGTTCTTACTCAGAGTCCTTAAAAATTAAAAGTAAAAAAAAAGAAAAAAGAAATACCTTGGAAAATTTTCGGTCAGCTTTACTGCTGGCCTTTGTCGACCCATACTGAGTAAAAACGACACACCAGAGTCGGAAAGTATATTCTCTCAAATTGGTGTGAGAGAGAGAGAGAGTGTGTGCGTGAGAGAGACAGAAAGAGAAAGAGGGAGAAAGAGATAATGTGCAGGCGCTCGCTTATTAGTGTGCGTTTGAAAACTTGATAAAGTCAGAGTTAATCAGGTGTGTTCGTGCACACATCATTCAATTCAGTTTGAGAGTTTGTCTAGATGTTTCCATTGATTACTAAAATCAGTCAAAGCAAGGGAGATAAATTTGCGCGGGTTCAAAGTTTTCTTGGTTCAATTAGTTCCCTTTGTGACCGGAGGTATGATTGTTCGGACAAACAAATACAATAGTTCCCTGCTCCGCTAAAACTCATGAACTAAACACACTTTCAACATGGTTGATACGGTTGCCAGCTTTCTTTTTTTATTGTCAAAGCATTTTATTATGCATGCTGTTGTTTATGATTCTAAGTGCCTGCTTTTGTGTGTGTGTCATGTGCATAAGTTTTGTAACATAGTAATGATTCTGATGTGGGTTGATTTGATAAATGCCGTTTGACATGTATGGGCTAGTCATTTGGCAGGAATACCATCAGATACATTAGTTGAACAGAGGATTTTTGTCACCTTGCAAATTTTCATAACTATTTTTAATAAAAGTGAAGAAACAAAATTTTACAGCGGCTCTTTTTATCGTTTACATTTCTTTGTCATTTTAAGTGTATGTGTAGGGAAAAAATTATGAATACATGTATGTCCAAAATTACAAACTTATGACATAGCATGTGCATTGAAATATGAGCCATATCAATACTTTTTTTAATCACATGTGGACAACAACAACAAAAATCTTAGCTGAATTCTATGGGTTTTGTTTGTTTTTAATCATCAAAATTTGGAAATTGGGCAGTTTATAGTTTGTGTGTTTAGCTTAGACGGGAAACGTAGAGGGTTAATGCTCTTAAGGTTTTGTTCAATGAAATATACTGACTGGCAAAGGAAACTACACGCGTGCATTTTATATGCGCATAAAAGAATGGCTCATTCAAACCATTTCACATTTTGCAGATGTCTAATTCTATTATTTGTGTACCCAAAATGTTAAGTTTTATTGCATTTGTGCGGTTAATTGCAATGCAATTGCTCAACAAACAATACCACCCCCAAATTTGAAAATCGCAAAAGCTTGGCTACACAAAAAGTGTGAAAATTACCAGCCGCCGTGGTGTAGTGGTTAGTGTCGCGGACTACTGGCTGGGAGGTCTTGGGTTCGAGTCCCATCAGAGGCGAGGGTTTTTTCGGTCCTGGACCGACTCCTACCCAGAGTGAGTGGCTATGGGCTCAATGGGAAGATTGAAACCACACAGTCGAGTTTCATCCGCTTAACGGATGCGATTCTGAGAGTGTTGCTCTAATTGCAAGACCAACACTGCAGGTGTCTGTAGTTCTCGGGCCTGGTTAACGCCGGGACATCATTATGAAAGGAAGCGTAGAATACAGCCCTGCCATGCAGTCTCAGACCGATACGGAACTCCATAGCATCATCATCATCATTATCATCGGCCTCATTTTCCATCAATCATAAAATTAAAAAAATGTCTCAAATTCTGTGGCTTTGCATGCCCTGCTCTCATGGTGACCTCAATTTCGGTTTCCAATCCAGTCTATGCCTTGGTGCGTTCGGGTCAAAGTCATGGGGATCAGTGTGTTCTTGGGAGCTGTCAGTGGACGGTCGTGGTGGCGCCCTCGGAGGAGGACCTCACTCATGCTGGCTCCGCGACTTAGAGAATAGTGTTGTCAGTAGGGGACTTAGTAGGTGGTATCCTGAACAGGCTCCACTGAACTCCACCAAAGTGACTCAGCAGAAGTGCAGTGTCTCCTCGGTTGGTTGCCTCCTGACGGCCTGACATAGATTCGCTCCCCTTGGACTGCTGGTCTCGGATTCTGCGACTTGAACAAACCAGGGTGTAGCTGCGAATCGGGATTCGGAACGAGCGGCGTGGAAGCAACACCACTGTACGGCCCAGAAGATGGGACAGCAACAACAACAACAACAAAGTGAAAATTGGGTGTGTCCACTGTCGTTGGCAAGGCAAAATTTGTGCACGATGTCTCATGAACCCCTTCAATGTGACCAGAAAGCTCAGAGGAACTGCTACTCTCTCTCTCTCTCTCTCTCTCTCTCTCTCTCTCTCTCTCTCTTCAAAATCATACACAGCATTAAAGGAGTCATTTTTTTAGCATTAAACTCTTTGAACTATCCTTATATTTGTATCAGCTGTAGGTGTTTTGTTTTTTATTTGGTACTTTATAGTCTGTGAAATTCAGGTTGCTCCCACCTGGAGAGCATGTCGCAGCCAGAGTCGCGCCTCCTTTTTTTTTTTGCATGCGATTTTTGTGTGACTGATGAGGAAGGAAGGGGTGTTAATTTTGTACCAAATGACAACTTTTTCGTTGCCACTGGGTTTAATGTGTACTAAGAGCACAGGCACACAGGACCTCGGCTTGTTGTCTCATCCGCAGCAAATCTTTTTATTTAAAAAAGGTACAGTAATAAATAGCATGGCCTGGGAACAAAATGAATTTATGATGTGTGTATCCGAATGATGAATTTCCAACTGAAAAGTTCAGAAAAATGTTTTTTGGGTGATAACCTAACCCTTCCTTCCTTCCTTTCCATAAAGTGACCACATTCACGTGCTGATTATTATGCCACTATAATTATTTTTGGGGATCTGCGGGGATGCACACGCAATATAAGCCCTACTGTATAGAAAATAAAATAAGTGGAGACCCAAGTGAAAGCTACGTGACCCAGCCAGTCAGGGCCCGTTGAGCAGACACCCGACATGATACTGAATCTGGCAGGAACACCCTAAACTAAAAAATAAATCCTAAGCTATGTGATCAAGTCAGTCAGAGCCCGTTCAGTCAACACCTCACATGATGCTGAATCTGGCAGGAACATCGAAATAAGCTTTTCTTTAAAATGCAGTATGTCTTGTCACTTTATTGACAAGCAGTAATCCTAGACAAAATTACAATACGAGCATGACTAAAGGGCAGATTTGCCGAAAGCAAAATACAAAAACCTCAACTGTGCAAAAGTTCAAACAAAAATGACAGGACAGTGAAGAGGCCGCGAGGCCTAATGTCCTAACTACCTGACCTGACCTGACCTAGACAACAGTGCCCAGGGTCTCTGTCTCAACAAGATATAAACACTTGTTCATAAGTTTTGGTGTTAGCAGGCAAAACAAATGGGTTACACTGTACCCATGATATGACCCTAGATATTTATTCTAATGAAGTCATACATTTGATAATCCTCACAGTCTCTTTAATTGTGTTCATTGTGAAAGGAACTGAATGCCACAGGTTCACATTAAGTCAGACCACTTGATACTTCCTCCATGGCGGCCATGTGGGTGGGTCATATCAGGTGGCAGGAAACCTAATCTACAAATCACTGTGTGCAAACCATCGAGACGTAACTCAAAATTGGTGAACTTCAATGTGTTGGGCTTACCAGTTGATCAAGACAAGCAGAATCATCTAACAAAGTTTCCCCCTAAGTCGGAGTGTGGCTGCCACATGGCGGGGTAATCAAAAACGGTCACACACGTAATGTTCTCATCCCTAGGTGATGCATTTGTACCATAGTGTTCAAGTGCTTCGGCTGTTTGGATGATCCCTGGAGCCTTTTAGTCAGGGTACGTCAATAATATCTAACAAAGCTGCAAAACAACAATTTGCAAAGATAAAACGCCAATAGTGATGCTAAATTAACACTCACAAATGTCGTAATTTGACCTGAAATGACCAAAATATTGAGTTTTCCATTCCTTAAGTGAAGTGACGTCTTTCGACTCGCGTACATGTCTTTGTTTTCCGCACGGCAAAATGACCCAGCCAGCCAAGACCTGCTCAGCCTCAGCGGGACCCAACGTGATGCTGAATCAAGCAAGAACAAAACAAAATAATAAAAATGGTGTGTGTATAAGTATAAGTATCAGTATAAGTATATCAGTATATAAGTATAAGTATATCAGTATAAGTATTATTATTATAGTCACAGAGGCGTCTCTCTGTGTGTAAGTGAGTGTGTGTGTGTGTGTGCGCGCACTTGTGTGTGTGTGTGTGTGCGCGCGCACTTGTGTGTGTGTGTGCGCGAACGCTTGTGTGTGTGTCAGTGTGAGGGGTGGGTGGGTGGAGGGTGTTTATGTTAGCTCTTCTTGTATATGTGTTAGCTCTTCTTCTGACTACTTACCCACCAACACAGCTTATCTTCTTCTTCTTCTTCTTCTTTCATCGAACAATCTCCATCATCTTGCTGATGGTTCTGACTTCTGTTATTATAAATCAAGTTCTGTTGTTCTCTTTTTCTTCTTCTTCTTCTCTTTGGGGCCCACGATCATTTAATTGATCATTCTGGCACCCTCAGGGGGAAAAAGACTGAAAAAAGGAGGGTCAGTTCCATCTAATAAAGGGCCTAAGCTGCTGCATGGACATAATGGGTGTTTGAGTTTTAGTGACCCAGCCAGCTCGCGTCCGCTGCTCGGGTCTGAGCGTGATGCTGCGTCCTGGAAACAGGGTGTGGGGGGGCCGGGGGAGGGGGAGGCTGATGGGTTTATTGATGATTCCCTTGCACCGCTGACCCACTGGGGGTAACAGCAGTGAAGGAGCAGAGGACGTCCTGCCGCAGATCATTCCACTCCCTGATGGACCTTGGGAGGAATGCATTTGATCGGTATTTTTAATCATAAGCCAAGACTGCATCATATTATGTAAGGAAAGAAAACAACAATCACGACGCTAGAAGCAGCCATGACGGAGTTGCTATGGAAGCATTTAGCAGACATGTTGAATCGCTCATAATAAAAATATAAGAAAGATTATTGTATTCTTTTAACATATGCAAGCCTTTAATTGTTTTACATTGTTTTCATGTTTAAAGTACAGTATTGAATATGTCTGCAGATAAACCTTTTTATTTTATGTTGTTACTAATATTAGAGTTTTAAGGGACATTTTTGTCACCTACATTCTAAATAAAAAATGTTTGAAAATTTGATAAAAATATGTATTTTCCTTATTATCCCAATTTTTAATCTTCATTGTTAGTTATTACAAGCTTTGATCTTTAAATTATAAAGACACAACATGTCTTGAATACACTTTTTTTTCATTGGACTTAAAACGGCCAAACTACTGTCTAACTAGAGCGCGAAAAACGCTAGAATACCAGCCGCCCGGCAGTGTTTACGGCCTCAGTGAACTCGACCTTCATCTTCAATATTGGCCTGGATATCCTAACTACCTATCCATGCAAATCCAAATTTGATACACACTGTCTTTTACCAGACTAAGCAACTATGTGTGTGAGGGGGGTGGGGGTATATGTATGTGCATGTTGCTGATAAGTGTTTAAATGGTTCATTATCAGATGTTGATGGTGGCTGGTTGATGGTTTGTCTCATATGTGCTGCTTGCAGCCGAGTGGACGTGAAACCCCATTTTCATTCAAATGGAACTTTATTGATATGGCGTTGCCATCTTGTTTCTATTTCACGAGCGTGTGCCTTTTCTTAATTTTTGTTTTGTTTTGAGTCAGCCGATTGGAGGGGGGCGGGGGAGGGGGGCGAAGGAGGTCCGTGCAACCAGGAGCCCCCCCCCCCCCCCCCCCCCCCCCCCCCCCCCCCCCATTCCGCGCCCCTTTCTCCTTTCTTTAACCATGATTTTTGTGTGTGACAAAAAGAAATAGTTTGCACGTGAACCTATGACTTTCATTTTTGAACTTGGCCTAGATATGCTTAGTACCTATCCGCATGCAAAATGTGAGCGTCCTATGTCCCCCCCGTTCAAGCGTTATCGTATTCACATTGTCAGTCGGCTTCAGAATCCACTGAAAACATTACCAGCTTCGCGCTTTTCGTCCGCGGCTGGTAAATATATGAACCGTAAGGAAAAGGAAACACACTAATCGCCAAAAACCGTGTGCTTTTGCTCCAGACAATGCACGCGTAAACAAGACAGAAAGCACATTCATATATTTCCAGTAGCCTAAACTACGGACAGAGAGAAACATACACACCATTTGTTCTTGTCTGAAACAATGTGTTCCTGTTCTGTTATTTTTGTTTCCTTTTGAACAATGTTGTTGTTGTGTGTGTCACAGTGTGTGTGTGTAGTGTGTGTTACTGTTGTTCGTTTAGCTGCCTAATTTTTGTTATAGCAAAATAGAAACACTGATCGAAAGACTTCTCAATCTCCAACTTTAGCAGATGCATGCTGAAACTGTTCCAAAACACGGGTACACTAGTATAATTAGATGCTACGTACGGTCCTCGATCTACAGATGATTGAGGATAGATTTTTTTACTCATTGAACATGCAAGAGTATATCGACTGGAAAGAATATGCCTCTCATGCTAAATTGAACCATAAACGAAAGCCACTACACTCCATATGCCCTATGTCATGGCCATATGTCATATGTGGTCATATTATGGATATAGGGCTCATATTAGTATATAGGGGTCAGGGCCGGACCTACGGGGGGGGGGGGGGGGGGGGGGGGGCTTAGGGGGCTGCAGTCCCCACCCTTTTTCCTCAAAAGATAAATAAAGCAAAAAAGCTAATTTATATGTCGCCGCCGGAGCGGCAGCTACATTTCCTAGCACTCACATCACCATCAGTTGATAGGTTGATATCGGTTCAAAACATGTTTCAATAGGGGTATGAACAGTAATGGCATTAGTCCTTTATTTCATGCCCAGATTGCACTATTTGACGAAAATGGTGTTTTACGTCCTCTTGGTCTGAATCAGACACACATGGGACATTTGTAAATACAAATATGGTGGGAACAATACTGGAGGCAATGCCCGGAGGCAGTACGAAACCAGTAAAGTCCCGATTTTGTTATTAATACAGATAGGTGTAAAAGTTGACTGTCCGCGATTGCACTATTTTGCTTCTCGGATTTAAAAAATTTCCCCGGACCCCCCTAGGGATCTTGGTGCTTTGCATCGATACCTTCGATGAATGAGAATGAAAGGTGGTGTTTTACGTCCTCTCGACCCGGGAAGGCATATATGGGACATGTATTATCTGTTAGTTGTTTAAGCAAAACATAAAACATGTACAAAACAAAAAAGGTTGACAGACATCACAAACACAGAAACAAAACATAAAAAGGGGGTGAAGGTAACTCTTAGCAACATGTCAAATGATAAGCATTTATATTTGAAAGGATATAAGATTATAAAATCTTACTACCTATATCATATCATATCATATCATATCATATCATGGCACTTATATAGGCTTTTCAGCCTTTTGCCCTCTAGATTGGTTCTTTTTGTTATTTATGTTGTATCGGCAATTGCCGATCGACTACTTAGACAGTCGTGCTTTATTTGTCTAATTTTATGAGGTTTGAAATTGTAAAATAGTAGTCATACTTATAAAATTATCCGGGTTAGGATTAATGTGGCGGTACCATAGCCGATGAGGTTTATCCGAGGCGTGGTTACCGCTACACATATTTATATTGATAAAAACTCGGGACTTTACTGGTGTTGCACTGCCTCCGGGCATTGCAGCCAGTATTGTTCCCACCATCTTTGTATTTACAAATGTCCCATATGTGTCTATGACCGAGAGGACGTAAAACACCATTTTTCATTCAAAATTATCCGGGCCGAGAGGACGTAAAACACTATATTTCATTCAAATTATCTATGTTAAAATGATTTTGTTACTCTGGCAGACGACCGAAACCCAACCGAAACCCTATTCGATTAAAATCTCAGGGCTTGCACCTTCGATGAATTAGCCCCCACCCCTTAAAAACTTAGGTCCGGCCCTGGGGAAACTGACAAACTGACACAAGACTTTCATGCTTGACTCGATTTATCGACATCTACAAGAGCTACATTCTTCTCATTCTTCTTCTTCCAGTTAATCAGCCAACTTCATCAGGTTGAAGATATTTGCTGATATATTGGAGAGAAAAAAGAAAGAAGAAGAAACGAAGGTCACCAACGTGACCACGCAGCGCCGATCGAGACACAGAAAAAAAGGAACAAATAATAGATAGAAAAAATAATAATATATAGCTTTATATATTAAAAAAACCAACTACGATCGCAAGGTCTAGGGAACGTCCTATATCTCCCAAACCCCCGCCTCTCTCTCTCTTTCACTCCCCCACCACAGACACACACAGCTTGTTTTGTCCCCGCTTACTTACCAGAGCTAAACTATCTCTGCTACTACTACTACACACACACACACACACACACACACACCTCCCCCTTATGTTTACTTGGAGACAGATGTCCTGTCAAAATGGATAAATGACAGTTCTTTGTCCATTTCAGAGGGCACTGTGTTTTTGTGTGTGTGTATTTTTTTTCAATTTTCGCTGCCGTTTTTCAACGCACGCATCTGTGCATTGTCATAATTTTAGAAACGTGCTACGCGGCTCTGCTTGTATTTTAGCTCTACTCATTACGTGACGTCACGCACAAAACAGGAAGCCACTGCGAAGCCCGAATGAGGATTTCTGTACTGTGTCAATTTTGGATTTTTTAGGTCTGAAACTTGCTTTTTAGTCAAGATCTGTGACTGGCCAGCAAAGATGGAACCCTGGATGAGCCAACAGTGATGCATACTGTAGTCTTGGGGTCGAGTGGAAGCTCCAAGGAAGGGTAAAGTTGTTCTTTTTATTGTTTTCTTTCTGTCGGCTTCCAGTTCCAGTCATTTATTTACACTATCAGTAGCCTAGGCCTATCACTGTATGATGTGTGGATCAGTATCTTTGTCTCAGTGTCTGCAGTCAGACAACATTGGTTGATCACTCATAAAATAATGTGGAAAATAGAAACATTTTAGTCTGTCTCACCAAAATATCATTGTTGGTGACTGGTTCTGTGGCCATAAAATTATACTAAGTAGGGAACTTAGTTGGAATCGTCTACTGATTAGTTGGAAACCCCCCACGTCGTAAGCGTCATAATCATCAATTGTTGATGGAGGACGCTATATAATAGCAAGAAGATAAAAAGAGAAGAAGAACTTATTTTATGGTTTTATTTCTGCCAATTCCGACTGATGACTGTTCAATTACTTATTAGGGCCAGTTCATTTAGACAGAAAAGAACCCCCCCCCCCCCCCCCCCTGGGGATACAGGGGGGGGGGGGGGGGGGTCTTTCCTACAAATAGTTCCCCCACCTTCTGGAAGTTATGTGCTTGTAACTTCCTCTAATCTGTCACTCTCTTTGACTCTGCCTTTTCCCTTTGCTTACTCAGTTACTGTCATCTGCTATCTTTCTATCTTAGTATGGTCCATTCTCCTGCCTTTTTTCTATAAATTCTTACAAAGATTTCTTTAGCCGATAATCGGACATGTATGCTGGGTCTAACTATTTCTTAGCTAGGCAGATAACGGCAGCATGACGCATCTGCGCTCATATCAGTGATCGCGTTTACTGGTAATTATCAGTAAAATACTGATTGCAAAACCAAAATACTGAAGAAGAAAAAATGGCCTGTCACTAGTGTCAGTCCCAGGGACTGATGCATTTTTGTTAAGACTGATAAATTGCTTTAACAGAGGCTTTGTATCTTGGTTTTCACTGGTTTTTGTTTCCCTGGGACTGGTATGGACACTGGTTTTTCAGGGGCATTCAGTCAATGACGGGACTGGTTTTCAAAATTCCTAGCATGATCATTGTCATATGACAGGAAACTGTCTGAGCGAAAGAAGAAGAAGATTTAAAGAAGAAAATAAAGGGTTACAGACAAGTCAGTAAGTGAATAACTAGTGCTAGGGATTTTGAAAACAAGGGCAAAATTGCAGTTTAGCTACCCCCTCATGTTCGGAGTTTTCAGTCTCAAAATGTCGTTCTCTCAGTTTCATGAAACTTAACCCCACCCTTTTATGGACACTAGACAGGCATGGTAGACCTCCGCGAAACAGTTTGAAACAAAATTATTAAAAAATGCATTGAAATGGCATGAAAAAGTGAAAATTTCACTCTCATTTATTGAGTTTTATTGAATTTTCTTCGGCCCCCTGGACCCCCGGCCATTTTCCTTGAAAACCACTTTGCCCCCACTACCATGCCTGATGGAGTATTAGTACTATTACAGAATCATGAGAATGTTGCTTCTTTGTGAAATTTTCAATGAGAAAATTTGGTGGGGGAGTAGCTAAACCGCAACTGTGTCGGAAACCCACAACAAATCTGAGGGAGAGAGCGACCCCCACTCAAACTCTCCTCCCACCCCCCCCCCCCTCCCTAAGTCCAGTCCCCCAAACAATTTTTTTTTTCTTTCTTTTTTTGCTGCCCCATCTTCTGGGCCGTACAGTGGCATTGCTCCCACGCCGCTCATTCCAATTATCATTTCGCAGCAACACCTCCGCATGTTCAGGTCGCAGAATCCGAGACCAGCAGTTCAAGGGGAGCGAATCTATGTTAGTCCGTCAGGAGGCAACCAACCGAGGAGACACTGCACTGCTGCTGAGTCACCTCGGTGGAGTTCAGTAGAGCCTGTTCAGGACACCACCTACTAAGCCCCCTACTGACGACACTCTTCTCTTTGTCGCGGAGCCAGCGTGACTGAGGTCCTCCTCCGAGGGCGCCTCCACGATCGTCCACCGACAGCTCCCCAGAACACACTGATCCCCATGACTTTGACCCGAACATACCAAGGCATAGACTGGATCTGAAACTGAGGTCACCATGACTGGCATGAGAGCAGAGCTTGCAAAGCCACAGAATTTGAGACTTTTTTTTTTTTTTAATGATTGATGGAAATGAGGCGGATGACTATGATGATGATGATGATGATGCTATGGAGTTCCGTATCGGTCTGAGACTGCATGACAGGGCTGTATTCTACGCTTCCTTTCATAATGATATCCCGGCGTTAACCAGGCCCGAGAACTACAGACACCTGCAGTGTTGGTCTTGAAATTAGAGCAACACTCTCAGAATCGCATCCGTTAAGCGGATGAAGCTCGACTGTGTGGTTTCAGTCTTCCCACTGAGCCCACAGCCACTCACTCTGGGTAGGAGTCGGTCCAGGACTGAAAAAAACCCTCGCCTCTGATGGGATTCGAACCCAAGACCTCCCAGTCCCAGCCAGTAGTCCGCGGCGCTAACCACTACGCCACGGCGGCTGGTCCAAACAATATTCATTGAACCCCTCAGAAACTGACAGCCACTAAACTGGAGTCCACCAGTTTCTATCACAATAGAACCACCAATCATTCAGTGTGACAGGGTTCGTACACCCCTTGAGAACTCTTGAAACCCCTTTCAATTTGAACACGGTCAAAAAGGTGCTTGAATTTTGAAAACCCTTTGAAATGAGCGAAATTTTAATCACCCCTTGAAAACCCGTTGAAAATCTATCATGGGCTCAGCTTGTAGTCTTACAAATTCCGGTTGGTAGAAACCATTTTGTGTCTGAATTTGTTCACAAACTCGAAATTTAAAAATTTGCGATAGATGCTTTCATTCAGCGCTTGGTTTCCAATTCCATTGCGCACTCGCTTTTCCAGAATTACAGTAGCTTTTGATGTTGATTGCTTCCTCTCATTAGGCCCAGGCCCAGACAACATGTGCGTTTTGAAAATTGAAGGCATTCACCACTCAGCTGTGTCAACATGCCGAAGGAAGACTGTGGCTCGTAAAAAGAAGATTTTCACGGCTGGATAGCCCAGTGTGCAGATATTTTGTACTTTTTGTCCCTTTGTGTGCTTGTTTGAAAAGACACAGTTAAGGACTCAGCATTTTTCTGTATGAGTGTTTGTTTTTGGAGATGATGTTTAGTTTGGAAGTGAAGTTACTTTGCATAATTTTGCTAATTTTATCAACTTTGGGGCCCCTTAAAAAATCCAAATACTCCTTTGAAAACTCCTTGAATTTTGTTCCACTTCAAAAGTAAGAACCCTGATATGATGATGGAGGTTTTGAGTAAAAAAAGAAGCATACCTGATCCTTGTCAGACCTCTTTTCGAATACACACGCGCACACGCACACGCACACACACACACACATGCAATTGCAGCCTTGCTTAAGTCAGTTTGGTGGAGTCAGTTGAGCCAGTTTATCTATTATGTAGCTTGCTACTGACAACAATAATCGTGCCTTAGTCATGGAACCATCTTGAGTGAAATCCTCTTCTGAGACAAGCAGTTCCCGTGTATTATGTACAATCATACTGATCACGGTTCACATTGATGAAATTGAGTCATTGACCTTGATCCAAGCACACCAAGGGTACAAACCAGAATGGTAGTTTTTATATAAATCTGATGTCTTTTTTAAGTTTTTATTTTAATGCTAATGAAGCATTGTGATGAAAGTTCTGTGAATATTCATGAATGTGTCATTATTCCCTGTACATATTGTTTTAATGAATTATGATTATATATGAATCATCATTTTTTTCTCACTGATGTTCTGATCTCCTTACTTATGTATTTGGGTGTTCAGGCAGAGCGCAGGATGCCGGTGGCCTGAGGGTGGTGCCCATGGGGAAGTGCCTGTCATGCTGTGAGAAGCCGGTGCCGCCCGGTAGCTCGCACCCCACCGCCAGCCATCCCCTGCACACCCGCCCTGCTGCCCGCCCCTACACCTCCCTGGCCCAGGACCCGCGGGAAGCCGGCAAGCTGCAGCTGCAGCCTCTGGTGTCCCAGTCGTCCCCGGGCCCCACGGACAGCCTCCTGGGCACCGGTGGAACTCCCACTGAGAAAAAGATGTTCACCCCCTATTCCAAACTGCCACCCATAAAACGCCAGACCAACGGGGAGAGCCGACGTCCGACAACCACTATGGGCAGTGTGAGCAGCAACGCTTTGACAGGCAGGGAGGTGTCCGAGGCTAAGATGGCCGTTCTATTTGACAGCTACCGGGACGAGGCGGAAGACGCCATGCTGGAAGACGGCATTGAGCGCTTCTGTGCTGACCTTGGCGTCCAGCCTGATGAGTTCATTGTGCTGGTCATTGCCTGGAAGTGCCAGGCCGCCAAGATGTGCAACTTCAGCAGAGAGGAGTTCATTACGGGATGCAAATCCATGCACGTGGACTCCATCAAGGGCCTGCAGGCCAGGTTTGTGGAACTGAAAGCCGAAGTCCAATCTCGGCCGCAGTTCAAAGATTTTTACCGCTGGACTTACAAATTTGGTCTGGACTCGGACGTGGGTCAACGCACCCTGCCCCTGGAGATGGCAGTGATTCTGTGGCGCCTGGTGTTTTCGCAGAGCCCACCCACTGTGCTAGAACGCTGGCTGGAGTTTTTGGAGAAGCACCTCAGCATACGTGGCATTCCAAAGGATACCTGGGACATGTTTCTCAATTTCACTGAGCAGGTGGGGGAGGACCTGAGTTCTTATGATGACAATGAAGCCTGGCCTAGTCTACTGGATGACTTTGTGGAGTTTGAAAATGACCGACAGAATCAAAATGTGAAGACTGACTAGCCACCGATGCTATAGCAGACCATTGACATGACATAAAAGACTAAAGAATTACAGATGTTACAATAGGTTTAAATACAGTTGGTGACCAGTGGTCACCACCAGTCTATTCATGTGTGTGTTGGGCTAGTGACCGCTATCAAAAGAAATATCAACATTTCACATGTCATTAACATTATGGGTAGTGGGATGGGAATCGGATGTCACAATTACAGGCATCCATAATCAAGGATAAATTGAATATCATTACTTATGGATGACTTGGCACACATTTCAAAACTGACTATGAGTGACAAATGACAGACTGGTGACACTGACAGAGGGGCATTTATTAAATTATTTTATCATTGATTGTGAAGCAGCTGCCAACCCCCACTGTGCTCAAGTTTGTCTTGTCGCTGTGATTCCATCAATCCATGTGTCAAAGCCATTCTTCATCAGTCAATGTCAATGTCAAACTCAAACGCCATTTTTCATCGATCAATGTTGCAAACGTTAATCTGTGCTTTCTTCATCATCCTTTATTAGTCCATTTGTCATGCTCTTTATCAGTCCTTGCATATATTATATGGCTTAATCTGGACAGTGATTATAAGATGACTTTCGAAAAGACACATCTTTTGAATATGTATCTGGTTTAGTTTTATTATTTGTCATCTTTGTTCACTGAATCATAGCATCAGTCTGATCTTGGAAATAAAGGATGTTATTTTCTGTAGATTCAGCAGAGCTTGGTCCATAATTTGATCATGGTTAGACTCTGTCCTTTCAGAAACTGAGAAAGGGACACACATGCAGGGCATAGTCAGCTTTACTAATTCAGACCAAGAAAAACTGACTTGCTCATAATAATAATTACAGATATTTCTAAAGTGCTTTTCTCTCATCGTAGGGAGCTCAAAGTGCTGTACATGAAACACTAAATACAACCGTGATTGCATAAACTCTAAGAGAAGTTTCAAGCTGTGACAGCTGCTTGGTAAATCAAAAAGAGAAATGCCTACCATCTCCTTGAAGGCTGGCAGCAGGTAACAATCATCATCATGCAACAAGAAATTGGGCATTGCCACCATATTCAGGGGCGGGTGGGTGTGGATCAATGAATCTTTATAAAATTATAGCTTTGTTTCTTCCAGTAATGCTGTAGCCTGAACTAACTCATCTACTTTTGGATATTTTTCCCATAGCACAAGCATAGCTAACATGGTACTTTGGTAGTCAACTAGAGTCTACCTTTTGGATTTGTGAACGTAGTTGATATCACCAGCAATGTGTACAGGTTAACAATCTTTTCAGTAACTAAGCAAGGATGTTGTTGCTGTTTTCCTTCTCCTCTCTTTTTGCAGTTCACATAACCAAGTCAGTGTACGGACATCATGACGTCTGTCTCATATTGATATCAGTCCCATTTCTGTATCCATCCATGACTTCTGTGTCACTTCATAAACTTCACTTTTGTCACTCTATATCTATGCTTCTTATACCATTATCAGTCATTAATAGAAAGCACCAGTCCCAGGCTCTCTGTCTCCATTGGTCCATGCATCAGTTCATACTTTTTACATTGGTCCATGTACATCAAACATGATCAAATTACTATCAATGCCTTTGTGATTCACCTTGCAATGACATGTACATCATCAACAATAACATGCATGCAGTGGTCTGCCTCTTTCTTATTTATCAGCTGAATGCGCTATAATGTGTTTACTGTAACATTTCTGGACTCTCTGCTTGGTTCAAGTATTTGATTGTTCACAGATATTGTGATGGTGAGTTATCCATTAATCATTGAGTAGATTAGTCATGAGATATATTTTTGTGATATGGGTGATGTGGGCGAATCTGGCTTTTTATCATGCCATGATGTAACTCATTTATGTGTGTATGTATGTAAATTGTAATGTGAGGCCCTGAATATGTCTTGCTCTCCCCTTATACCAGGGGGGCTTTCATGCAAATAGTTCCCCCACTTTTTGGAAGTCACTCACTTTGACTCTGCTTTTTATCTTTGCTTACTTTTATGTACTATCTTTCTGACTTACTGGTCCATTCTCCTGCCGTTGACGGTTGTTCTAGAAGCTCTAACAAAGACTTTCTCCAGCCAAAGACAGACATGCTGGGCCTAGCTATTAGGCGCATAACTGCAGCATGATGTATCTGCACTCATATGACAGGAAACTGTGAGAGCGATTAAAGAAGAAGAAGAATATGTCTTGTAATTCACCATACTTGAATTTGAATATTTTGTAAACAGAGCTTCAGATTGTCAGCGGGCCGGGTCATTGACCCGTATTTATATTGATTTGACCCCTCATTTTGTGCACCCAGGGGTCATCTGACCCATGAAGTTTGCAATAAAATGTAAGTGTAATATGACAGCGACACATTATTGGCCCATTATTTTGGAAATCGACCCATCATTTTCTGTAACTAGTGTAAGCAGTGGTCATATGACCCATCAAGTTTAAAAACAATCTGAAGCTCTGTTTAAACATATTGTGTGTAACTGTACTGCTTTGCTGTATCAGTCAATCAGTGTATGTTATGTTGTTTGTTTGTTTTTACAAAAAATGTGTATTGTAGATTATAAATGTTATGCTTAAGATTTTTTTTCCAAGCAGAATGAAGATTAATCTTTCTTGTAGAATGATGATTTAAAGTTTGAGTCAGCAGTGTTTATGTATTTGTAGATTGAGCTTTTAAAAAATGTTTTTTTGCATTTTAATCTTCAATGCCTTGTTTTGTTATGATGTCTGTGTGCATACATTTAGTGAGAGTGTGAGTGTTAAGAGGTCGATCCACACATCCAACTGCAGTCGTACGACTATCAAACTGTGATGACGTCTATGAGAGTGAGAGACATTATTCTGATCAGTGATGAAAAAACACTGTTAAATGAATCTAATAAAATCTGACTAGTTTTGTTGACTGTTGTTCATGTGGACCCCAATGCACGAATCTGATAAAATATCTAACGTAGATATACAAATATTTCATCAGATTTGCATATATGGAGATCTACAAATATAGTGAATGAAATGTGTAGGATTTCATCAGATTCATTTAATCGGTAGTACAGTACTCCCTCCCTGATACGACCTGATTTTCAGTGACCACCTCTACTTTCCGACCTGATTTTCAGTGACCGATCGGTTTTGCTATATGAGTGTCTTCTCATCAGCGACCACCTCCAATACCCAATTAACGACCTCTTGCTTTCCGATTTTTACGACCATGTCACAAGAATCGAACACACAAAAATCGTGGAAAACAACAGAAAATGAAGAAAGCCGGTCAGATTTGTCGCTGAACCTTCGCTCAACGATCACAGTTGTGCAGTTTCCATCATTCTGTGTGGTTAATTATCTCCCCTAGTGAAAAGTAGCTCAATGCGCATACGTGTAGCAGACAGCTTCCTATCTCATGATCACAAAGTCGGTGAGGAAAAGGAAAATTCTAACTCTTGAAGAAAGAATCAAATGAATGACCTCTCCTCACCCACCCCCCATTTCAGACCACCACCCTTTTAAGAGGTACATGTAGTACTGTATTTCATCAGATTCATTCCTCACAAATGTCGCAGTTGGATAGTTGTACGACTGCAGATGGATGCATGGGTCGGCCTCTTTAGGGTTGATAAACTTGTGTGTTAATTAAATTGGTTTGAATACATGTGTGTGTGTTTACTTGAATTCATAGAAAGTGATAGGGCTGCGTGGGTTTTTATGCATTAACTGTCACAGTGTTGTCACCTCTGTGTGTGCAGGAGTGTGCACACACATTTGAACTTACTTTTAAAAACATTCACATGATTACCGTATTTTTCGGATCATTAGGCGCTGCTGTGTATAAGGCGAATAGGGCCATTTTCAAGAAAAATCTGAAAAAATTAAAGTAAAAGGTGCCCTCTCGCAAAAGAAAGTCGAAGTTTGAAGCGCGTACATGTCCTGTAAGCGCTTACCGACCGCCATTACTGCTGTCATAAACGAGAGTTGGCTCCCTTCTCAAATAATCAAACTTCCATTTTTGCGACTTCCGGTTGTTGTGTTTGGACTTTTCTTCCGCGAAAACTGGTAGAATTATGGCATTTTAAGCTCTACAGCAATGCTTTTTACATCCAATGAAGGGTTATGGCATCTGTTGGACGGTATCTCGGATGATAATAGGGATTTTGAAGCATTTTAACGTGAGTATTCGTCATATCGGTGACTCGTTACCACTTTCGATGTTGTGACTCACAGTAGACTGTACAGAGTACAGCAATCGTTGCCTCTCTTCTCACGATTTTGTTCACTAATAGGGCGCCATCGTTTATTAGGCGCATGGGTCGAAATTGGATAAAAAAAATATCGCCTTATAGTCTGAAAATTACGGTAATTTTGTTCAGTGAATTGTCATCTTCATCTTCATTTTGTTTGAGGCATGTATGATCATTATATCATTTATTGCATTTTCAGAGGAAAAAGGTGTCAATCAGGAAGCCAATAAGCAATAGATTTATAGATACAAGAAATTATCACACATTGACACAGACAATCCCCGCCATGCGAATCCTATGTCTAGGCATCTTAAACCGTGAACCACTTTAACTGGTTTAATAGCAGATACCTAAATTCTGCCACCATAGTAAAGATGTCATAACGACATCTGGCATGATACTTTGATGTCACTGGTCATGTGTACTGTGTTGCTGACAAACAATGATACAGTATAATGCCATGGCTCTTAATATGATGAATCAACTCACTGTTTATCAAGGCTATGTTCTTCTGAAGAGTAGTCAGACAAGAGGGTCTATACTACCGTAAAAACTGGACTAGACTATAAGACGCACCTGTATATAAGCCGCATCCCTTAAATTAACAAACTATAAGTATTTATTCACATATAAGCCGCACCAGTTTATAAGCCACAGAGAAAATTGTATGTGTGCAAACCAACACAAATATAGAAATTCTCCTATCAGAACATGAGTGTTTAATGTTCTCAGACTTTTTAAACATGAGATTTGAATCTATTAATTACCAAAACCAGTTTTGAGTCTAAAGAAGCTCAAAATAGGCTGAACAATGTGGCCAGAAACAGATCTACTGATAAATGTAGAATGGAAACAAAATCCACAGATAAGTCGCATCAGTCTATAAGCCGCATGGGCCAAAGTTGAGGAAAAAAGTAGCGGCTAATAGTCCGCATTTAGCAGTATGTATAATCCCGCATCATATTCTGACTGCCCTTGTGTAGCCATGTGTTACACTTACTGTCTGTACACAGCTATACAATATCATCATCTAGCTGGCATTTACTGAAGTGTTTTAAGTTTGTTTAACCCTTTCGCCGCCAGCCATTTTTCAGCAACAAAATACCATTAAACTTAACTGGGTAAAGAAAACAAATTGTATCTGCAATACTGTGTATTGCTCTGTGACATGTATAACATTAGGCCTATCCTTACCTCCCCAAATTAAGCAAATAGGGTATTTGGATAACAGACCCTGATTTGATGCCTTTTAGTGACATGGATGGTGCATAAATGGTGGTGCATAAATGCGACATTGGCGGTGAAAGGATTAAGCAATGAGCATATTTCTGTGACTATAGCCAATGCATGCCATGTATAAATGATCTACAGACATCAACAAAAGTTAACAACCACTAATTCAGTTTGCTCTATTTTCTGTATTGAGATATGTTATCATTGTTGTTGTTGTTGTAATTGTCCACTTAACTGTTTTAATGAGCACAAGTTTATCATTTTATTATTTTAGTGGTCCCTATAACTATCACATGTAACAAAGCCTATTTAAATGTGAGTTGTAAGGTGAATGGATCAAGTTGAATGATTGGGTTTGGTGTGAGAGTCACATACATGTTACAAATTTGTTTAAATGTAAATTTCTGTTTCATATTTTAATTAATATTGTATTTTTATCTTTGTTTATTTTATTTTACATGATAGAAAACAATTTTCCATGTGCATTTGTACCATGGACATAAAGAAACTTATGACGTTATGTTAAAGTAGTGCATTGTCTTGATCAGAAGCGGGATCATGTAGCATACCCGGTACATTTTGTATTTCAAGGTAGTTTTTTCACTTCTTCATACAAATTCAATTTTCAAACATACTTGTGTTTTCATAGCTAGGTTTGTTTGAAAGCTGAATGAAAGAATGGATGTTTGGTGTCAGAGCATTGAGATCATCCAGTTGCTCTCATCACATGATCTTGTGTTTTCATAGCTAGGTTTGTTTGAATGCTGAATGAAAGAATGGATGTTTGGTGTCAGAGCATTGAGATCATCCAGTTGCTCTCATCACATGATCTTTTGCTGTCACATTTCTTGGTTCATGTATTTATAACAGTTCAAAAGTTTCCTTTCAGGTCACAATATCAACCTAGAAATGTTTCACTTGTTCATTGGTTGCAATAGTATTTAAAGTATATTTTCTTATAAATGTATTCAAAATGCAAGTCTGCTTTAATCCAAGAGTATTATCATGAATTGTAAGCACGACTAGTTACTGCTCTTCTGTGCCAAGTAATTTATTATTTTAGAATATGTTACAGTTGTTGCTGCTATCTGGCAGTCATTGTCGGAAACGACAGACTAGCATACAATACCATACAGTTGTTAATTACCGGTAAATTTGATGATATCATTTTCTGAAAATTATGGTTTGCTTGGTTGAAGTGAAGTGTCTGAAGCGTCCAATGACATTATTATATGATTTTGAAGCGCAATGCAGTTGGCTGTAAAGAAGTGAAAGGATAATTGATTGTTTTTAAATGATTGTGTGCTATCAATGGTCTAACAGAGGTGGGCTATGTGTCATTGTGTGTGTCAGGGTTTGGGGCAGAATGAATGGCAGTGAAAGGAGAGGGGGAAGCAAGAGAGAAGAAAAAGGGGATGGTGTGGGAGGGAGCGTACTTTCTAAAAGCACTTTAAAAAGTAAAGAGTCAGTAATAATGTCAGATTACCTGATGTGGTTTCTATACCCTAGTGCTATTACTCTCAGATTTATTTTTTCCCTAAAACAAACAACAAAAAATATTGCTTTTGTTGTTTTCATAAATCTATCTATTGAATTGTACTTGAATTGCTGTTCCGAAAATTGTTCTGCGGTCTTCGATTCTTTTTTTTGTTGGGGGGGGGTTGTCTCTTGGCCCCCACATCTGACTCTCTTCTGTTCCGTCCCTTTGCTTCTTTCTGCCCCCCCCCCCCTCTTTCATTCTTTCATTTTAGATATTCAAGCTTCACCTTTTCTTATAGACACTAGTTAATTAATGTGCAATGTTACATTCCAGT
>JAGGCT020001611.1:0-10000 GCA_017654935.2 Phymorhynchus buccinoides
AGTGTGTGTGTGTGTGTGAATGGGAATGTTTATAGTTTTATTTCTTTGTAAAGCGCCATGAATAGAATTTTCTAGATATGTGCGCTATATAAGTGCCAATTATTATTATTATTATTATTATTATATTAAAGAATTGTTGACAAAATGGGTGAGAGTAATCATTCTGGTTGTCTTGAGCATATTTGGCACTGACCTTTGACAACTTTTTTTTTATATATACTTCTGAGGTTAAAAGAATGTGTCTCATTTTCTGCAAGTAATAAAGTAATAAGCAAATAATTCTTGTCAATCTAGAGCATGATCAGCACTTTGATAGATTTGCTGTTAAAAGACTAGCTCAGAAGCTGTGAAAACATTAAAAACAAGTCACACATAGTGCTGTCATATGACAATCATTAAATGACTGACATAATTACAGAAGAACTGTGAGTCCTTTCAATCTAAGACGTAGCGTATAAATATTATAAAAGCAAGTGAAACCAAATGCATACACTTAACTTTATATGATTTTAAAGCTTTTGTCCTTATAAATAAAGTTAAGGGGGAAATGATCAAGAAATATGTATGATTATGTACATTTTGTTGTTTGATCTTTTATCCAACTTTCTCCCATTTACTCAGCACCTTGTTCCAGCACAGTCATTCCAATTTTTTTTTTTTTTTACATTGTTAATGTTAGGCCTAATACTGTTTTAAGCCACAACACTTCTTTTGTCCCATGGGATTAATGAAATTATTGCCTCCACAGTGATAAAAACAAATATTGTTTTAGGACTTGTTTAAAAGGAGGGAATTTTAATAGTTCTAAAGCATGTCCATTTTTGTATTTACATGTTTCACACGTTTTCTCAGACAATGCACTCTTTTTCTCTAAAAATATTATTTATCACACACACACACACACACACACACACACACACACCCCAACAACCAACAAACAGAAAGAGCCACTTCTACAGTCCTAACAACATGAATGAGACTCACCGAGAAAGTATGTTCTATCAAACGACAGTTGTTCTTATATCTACATAATAATACGAGCAACAGACAAAGACGGTGGGCGTTCAACTGGTGTGTGTGACCTGCACAGGTGGGCGAGACAGGAAGCGGTGGATCATGTTGCGTACCGCACGGTACAGGTGGCGAGGTAGTCCGCATGGCTGCAGCTTGTAGATGAGACTCCCACAGTGAGAGATGTAGTCTGTGAGGCTGGTCAAGGAACGTAAATCGCTTTAAACGTTTTGGGTTTGCTTATTCAAGTCTTCTCTTCTTTTTTCTTCTTTTGCAAACAGTATCAAACTTAAATTGCCAAAATCAGAATTTAAAATTCTTTTAATTTAAATTTCCCTAAAATCATAAATTTCAGAAATTTAAAATTCTTTTCACTTTAATTGCCAAAATCAGAAATTTTTAATTCTTTTAAAGGAGCTAAAGAAATTCAACTAAAAAATAAGATACAGCGATCAGCACATGGAAAAACGTTGCACACAATACTTACGCATACAAGTTTTATTGTTTGACTTAAACCTTTTTTTTAAAAATTTAATTATTTAGGAAAAACACACACACACACACATGCCTGACAGCACTGACAGAAACGATTTAATAAAGCAATATAATGATTATGTTGTGTTTATTGAACTTCATACCTACAAAGATCAGATGTTTTGCTCTGCATAAACATGCACTCATACCAGTTGACACAGAAACACACACACACACACACCACACATCAAACACTGTAACAAACAGTGCCACCAAAGGATATATGAGCGACCAGGGCGGCTGCCCGCCATTGATGTACAACACGTAGGAGTAGCCATCACGAGGCTTGCCCTGGATGGAGTAGTAGAAAGGGAGAAAGCTGTGGGGCTTGAAGTTGCGGCGCTCGTAGAAGCGGATGGCGACCGTGTTGGTGGCAAGGACGTGCAGGTAGACGGCCTTGCAGCCCACCCGCTCCTTGGAGGTCAGGTAGGACAGCAGGCTGTCCAGCAGCAGAGAGGCTGCCACATACGCACACCTCATTTGGGGATGCATGTTCAGGCATCACAATTGTCAGAGGATTAAGAATTTCTGACAGAGGATTGGGTTCTCTTGTCAGAGGTTTCGCCTTTTTATTCAGTGCTAATCCTTTGTGTTAAATAGCATTTTAAAGCGATGTTTCACTATATTAAGCTTTTCTGCTCATGTTGGGAACTGATTTCAGTGTTGTCCCTCTACAGTCTAGGGCCTTGATGGCCCTTTTACCGCGGTTTTCAGAGGATTGGACTTCAGACTATTCTGATGCCTGATGTTCTATAAGTCCTTAAAATATTGCCTGCCAGGCCATTAGGGTAAAATGATGCACGTCATTGATGAATTTAGAGCTTGCATATTAATGACTCTGGAATGCAGATTGTTTGCTTTGTTTTCAAGCTATTTTTCATAATGACTCCAAATGTCTCTTTACTATAACCAAAGACTGTATAGGGGAAGACAAGCATCCGGTATCTTTTCCCTATATGAGTAGTGAGGACAGAAACACTGGTTATGTCCCTTTTAAACGTGACACATTTACACGTCGATAGGCCAGTTGAATTCTCCGTTCAAATTCCAGTCTGAGTTTTTGGATAGCCGTCGCTGTGAATGGTGTATAACTACCCCGCTAACGATAACTCTATCAGCCCGGTTCGCTGTAACTCTTAAGTAGTCCATCTTACCCTTTTAGAATCTTTGCTATAACTAAGTTAAGAAAGAGTTATTTTCTCAAATTTGTTCTAAAAGGAATTCAATTGACACACATAGTAACATATGCACACATACTGCACATTGAAACAAATGCTGTCTCCGGATTCAGTAACAAATCTTCTGACAGCAGATGGTTCCAGAGAGGGGTGAAGGAGGCCATATACATCGCGACCGCCAAGCCCACACTGAACCGTGACTATGGGACACACCTTGCCCGCTGCTTATTCTTCCCTGGTTCAGTCATTGGCCGTGGGTGCAGCCTTGAGCTGTACTCACGATCGTGTGCACTGAACCGCCAGTTGCCTCTCAGCAGACGACGCTGACGAAGGGAGTGTGACGCCCCGAAAGCTCCGAGGTGAGCCTGTACTTTAGCTGAGTGAAAATGTTTTAAACTTCGTTTTATCAAATCTTCTGCCCCCTTTTTCTAACTCGAGGTCAAAGGCAAAGTTAATTCAATCGCATCTTTCGGCATAAATAAGTGCGATATGCAATTAGGCGATTCGTCGTCAAGACGTTTCGCCTAATTGTAGCAGGAATATAAAATTGTCTGCTTGACGATCTCACTTCAAGGGAAGTAAATATGTGTGCACACCATAATTTGGTCATTTTTAAACACACTTCCCTCCCCTAGACCATGTTGTTGCACCTTACTTTGCATTTGTAGTGGATAAACCGATTCTATAAATAGCCTTTTAGTACGATCTGGAAGACTGTGGAATCAAATGCACTTGCTGCTCAGAACAACTGAATTAGACTTATACTAGTTATAGTAAGGCTTCAAAGGAAAAGGTGAAGCTTTTAGAGTAGTCTTTAATTACTAAGTAATGTTCGATTATCAGATGAAGTCTGTGCGTCTCCTAATGCCTTTTTATTATTTTTATTAAGAGTGAGAGTGAGAAATTTGCCGATTCCTGTAGATCTAATGGCGGACTGAAAACTTTTTAGCTGACCCGGTTTGCAGTGTTGTGTGAGCTGTCGTTTCCTTATTTCTATACCTGAAGTATAAAAAATGAGAGTACGTATAATCCTCTTTTATTTCTCTGTTCGTTTATGCCTATTTTGTTTGTTGGTTGGTTTGGTTGGTTGGCTTACCCTGGCTAAAAGACTCCAGGGATCATCCCAACAGCGAGAAGCACTTGAACACTAAGGTACAAATGCATCAGCTAGGGATGAGAACATTACGTGTGTGACCGTTTTTGATTACCCCGCCATGTGGGCAGCCACACTCCGTCTTCGGGGGATTTTAGACTGATGATGTTATGCTGGGAGCTTGTCATGGCTTAAGACAATCCCTGCACAACCATTCAGAGCATAACAACATTTTGATGTAGCCTTGGCGTTCTAGCTTATGTCAACTGGTCTGACACAGCCCCATGCCAACGATTCTTGAGCGATTTCTTGAGATTTTAAAAAAATCATCCCAAATCATGCGATTTCTAGGTTCACAGCTAAGCGTAATGGCTGCGACGCGGTTGAGTTAACAAGGTGATATTGACTTGGCTTGACACTTTAGTTTTGAAAGGCAATATACCATTACACAATACTTGAAGTGATTCTTTGCAATGATTTACAAATTATCACAATATCAGGCAGACAGACAAAAAAAGCAACAACAGAGACACAGATATGCACAACCTTAAAGGGGCACCCTGACGGATTAGTTTTTGCAAGAAACATGTTGAGATCACCAGAAAAACATCCTTTACTGAGATCGCAACACTCACTTTGCTCTGGATTCCTATAAATCAAACTGTCAAATCGGCGATTCCTCCTTGGCGGAGGTGCTGGAAGTCAAATTCTTTCAGTGAAAAAGAAGGCATGTGCCTTCTCTTTTCTAATGGCCGCCTGAGTCCCTTAGACAAAAATCACGAAATTTCCACAATACAAGCCTGTTTATTTACAGTTTACCAAAAGGAGTTTTGCTCACAACAAAGGAAATAGATCCAATTTTTCTTTTACTGCACAGCAAAGAAGAAAAAGCTTCAACTACTCTGAGTGTCCTCCACCCACCCAGTCCAAAATGGCTTCTCTCTCCGGCAACTCCGCCAAGGAGGAATCACCGTTTTGACGGTTTGATTTCTAGGAAACCAGGGCAAAGCGAGTGCTCCGATCCTTAAAAAGGCTGTCTTTCTGGTAATATCGACGTGTTTCTTGCAAAAACATATCCATCAGGGTGTCCCTTTAACAGCTCTTTCCACCAAAGGCATCCGAGGACTAATGATGAAAAGTTCTAACATAAATCATAATACATAGATCTGTTAAAATGTCCAAATGTCCCAGCATTTTCTTGAGCCTTTTTAGGACAACTATCCAATAGATGATTTTCGGAAAAAATAGAATATCTTTTTACCACAAAATCGGATTGTCCCCCATGAAAAAGTAGGACAAACACAAGACCTACCAATTAATGAAAGGTCAACCGCGCAAACCATGAAAGTATGTCCCTTGGCTATTAGCAAACATTTCCTAGTACAGTGGAACCTCCCTTATAAGACCTTCAAAAATCATCCAAAATAAGGTCTTATAAGGGAGGTAATTTTAATACTTACAAAGAAGGCAGTGTCTCAGATAAGTAGGTCTTATATGGGAGAGAGTCTTATAATAAGGGAGGTTCCACTGTATTACAATGCAGTCAAAGCAATAACACATCCAATTTTGCCATTTCAATTTGCCATGCTGAGAATTTGCTTTTTCTGACAGTGTGGTTTGGTTTACATGTTTGTTCTTAGTGCTGACATTTTAGTTTGCTGTACAGGTTTAATTGAAGTTTTGCATCAAGTTAAGTTTTTTTAAATTAAATAACATTTCAGATGACAAGCACACAGAAAGCATAATAAAAAATAACAATAACAATCCTCTTAAATCAAGCTTTTAAATATTGCTGCACAAATCTATACTAGCATTTTGCTCTCTTGAATAACACATCAATGTTACTGAAAGGAAAACCCCAAAAACAAAACCAACTGAAACAGACTGCACCATCAATGAACAACAACAACAAACACACATCAAAATTGCTCTTGATCAGCGCTTCGTTATTAAGATGCTCACAACTTACCGATGCCATTTCTTCTGAAGTCTCCCACCACCCCCAGACTCAGGATGTAGGCCACTTGGATGCTTGGAGCATAATGGTTGGACAGAATGTCCCCATCCTGAGCAACAACCAAAAAAAAGACAGATTGTTAGGCTCTGAATTTTATTTAAATCTCATGAATGCAACTGTTAGGTTGAAATAGAAAATGTATGAATAAAACAAAAACAAAATAAAAGACAATTACACCAGGACAGATTTTTTTCTAAAAGTAACATGTCAGTTCAGTCCTAAAATGTAAGTGTATATGTTCAGGATCATTCTTGCGTGTAATGCACACCTTTTTAAAGAAAGATTGAAGAAGGTATCTATTAAAACTGGAAAAATATTACCCCATAACCAGTATTTCTTGTAAGCCGAAGTTGTTTTAAGTGTACTCCACTGTATTTAGAACCATGTGAACCCCCCCAAAAAAACCACCACCAAATCAGAATACTCCAGAGTCCAATCTGCGGATGAACAACACTCGCCATGACTCGGAGTCAACATCGAGTCGGACTCCACAAAACTCTAGTCCGTAGTCGGCATCATTCGCTACCCGATTTCTCGTGGAAAAGTTCAAAGTTCTCACATCATCGTAGTCTCCCGCGATCATATCCTCTTAATCAACTCATTTAAAACCCAAATCACAATCACTGTCATCAAAACAAACTCTGAAACAGTGAAAGTAAGAGTCTAGAGAGCTCTAAACTCGGAAGAAAAAACAAACATGGCCGCGATTTTTCGTTTCCGAAGGCGCAGTGTGAAAACCGTTTAAGAATACCATTTGAGAATAAGATCGCGCTGCCTCATGAAGTACAAACCGCGGCCGGCAGTGCCAAAAACGCGGAAATCCGCAGGCCTTTCTGATGCCTGACCATCTACATCTATCACCCTTGCCTGTCACTAAGTAGTAATAGAGCCACAGAAAATTCTCTGCCCTTGACTCGTCACTAGGTGGCATGGTCAGTTCAGTCCTAAAATTATCGCCCTTTTGTGTCGCTGGGAAGTAGTATAAAAGCCCCATTACCTCCTTATTCAGCTTGGCCTTGGGCTTGAGTTCAGCCACTATGAGGCCAATGATGCGAGATTGGTGTGTAGCCGCCAGTGAGTAAAAACGTGAGCTTGACGTAATATCGTCATACCAGGAGTCTGGGTACCTGAAATCAAACCACCATTAATAATAATGCAATTTCTCACTGTTAGTGATTCTGCATAAAGAAATACTTGCCTGTGATATAATAAATGAAATCTACATATCAAATAAACAAGACCAAAAAACACTCAACAAACAGTGCAAGAATCTACCCAAAAAGGCTAGTCAGACTACCTCTAGTCTAAGAATAAGCTGACTGTTTAGGCAGACAGAATTCTTTCCTTCAGACTGAGGTTGATCTTGACTTGATTCAATAGAAGGGGTGTTAATTGAATTGTTTTTTTAAACCATGTATGGGTATTACAGTACAAAAACTACAATACAAACTTATAAATCGCTAAAACTGTAATGAAGTTCTGTTCTTCCTGTAAAACCCAAATCCTTCCTCCACCTCTGTACCCACTGAAGTTTATGTTGTACACCCTTCAAAGTGTCTAACAATGGCCTCCAGATAACAGGATGCAACCAATATTCTGGAAAGCTGGGTTGGCATGTGTTTATATTATCGAGGAGACGCCTTGAGAAGGATCTGTACATTAAATATTATACTGTATTACTAATACTAATAAAGCTGTGAAGTGAATTATCAAACATGCAGACTCACTCTATAGGAAACCATTCACTGCACAGTTTCTTCACTTCGTTGACATCGGAGGGGCAGAGGAAGCGTAACTGGACTTCTTGCTGCATCCGGAAGGCTTGCACTTGCAGCATTCCTGCCTCCTCCCCTTCAGCCACACCTACCCCTGTTGTCGCCACCGCCGCGTCCGCTCCGATGCTCACATGAAGTGGTGCCGCCACAGTTGATCTACCGCAGATGTCGATCTTGGGCGTGTTGGATTGGTTTCAGCGTTCATGAGGCTCCATGTTACTGAAAACACTGTACAAATACACACACAGAAGCAGAGACATTAAAACTAAAAGACACACACACACACACTGTGGTTGCCAGTCTAGAGAGGTGGCTATTTTTTTGTACATGGGTGCTTCTTCAGTTACAGAGTGCAGAGCAACATCCCTGCATTTGGGGAGGGGAGGGAGGGCAATTCCTCCCTGAAGCTGAAGGAAAAGAAGAGGTTGGGTCAGGTCGGGTCAGGTCAGGTAGTTAGGACATTAGGCCTCGCAGCCTCTCAACTGTCCTTTGACTTCTTATTTGGACTCCTTACATGGCCGAGAGTGGGCTTTTTCCTGCCTTCTAAAACTAGTAAATAAGGATTCAAAAGTGCAAACGGGATTTTACTAGCTCTCTTTGGTGCAATGAACAAAGCTAGGGAATGACAAGGGCAGTGACAAGTGGCGGACTAAGGAAGCTGAATAACGAATTATTTGTTTTTAGACAAGAGGTCACTGAATAAAACTGGCCCGTTCAAACTGAATTCAGGGACTCTTCTTCTTCTTCCAATTGGTAGCGACGAAAAGAAATAAAAATATTTAAGTAATTCTTATAGCACAGATAAAATGAGAGAAAAATAGTTTTCTTGTTGTAAAGATGCGTTTTCTTTCAATAGTTTATAGTAGGAAGGACGATATTGCTGAAGCATTGGTCTAGTTTTTATACAAAGGTGAATGAGAAAATGTTATTCCCATAATCAAAAGAACTGAAACAAGTCAAGTACTTCTATTAAGTTATAAATAAGATTAAATCAGTTTTTTGCATTTCCTTTGTTCAAAAAAAGCTTTTTTTCTTCTAAATTGTCAAGTTTCTGTTTCTTTCTTGTGATGTCTTCTTTCATCAAATTAATTTTTTTTTAAAGCTCTCACACTCCCTCCCACACATCTACGCTTACCCCCCCCCCCCCCCCCCCCCCCCCCTCTACACACAAATGCCATCCTGCCATCCTGGTTTTTATTTGATCATAAATGACATAATTGATGCAGCATAAACAAATCTATTAATTTATTAACACTAAATTTTCGATCAGACTCACAGCAGCTATAATCCACAAATTATATTTATCTTCAAAAAGTTTCTTTCACTATTATACACCCTTTATGCATCACACACACTCACACCACACTAACCACTTTTCAGAGCCAATGTAATTACTTTTTTTAATTTCACATATCAAAATTTGCAAGTATGGTTTACCAAATTAAAGAAAATAGTATGTACTGTTATGTAGAACCAGACTGGCTAAAGGAGACTAAATTAGTGTTTCACCATACTGTGGCATGGAGCATAAAAAATCATTTTGGTTTGCCCACTCAGACACAACCCACAGAATCACACACACACACATGCCATGCACATGCACACACACACTCACACAGGTGCACACAAACACACATTGACACACACTATCACAATCTTTAATTTTGAAGCCAAAATATACTTGTTTAGGCAGGAAAATGACGGAAACTGCTCTGAGACAGTGCCAAAATCACCCATCGGTATGATGTAATCAAGGTCAGGTGCTCAAAAAATGATTTTTTTTCATCTTTATTTCATCACTTTTTAAGTACATGCATCAGACATAACTCATCATTCAGAGCATTATCGTGCATTACTTGTCTTTGTAGGTCAAATAGCAAGGCAAATATTACTATTTTTTGACTGAATTTATTATTTCCGCAGGTGAAAATTGCAATTTTTATTACATTTGAAGGCTTATAATTTATATTACTCAAAATCAGTTTGGGTCAGAGGCTTGAAAAAAAGGTGACACAGTTATACGTAGAATATGTAACAACAGAATCAAGTATGTTGATGGATAGTTACTTAAGTTTCAGTTGCTCAAAAATGGCACTTTTTAGAAATTTTACTATTTTACTTTGCGGAAAAAAAATCATAACTTTTGGTCTAATTAAGCTAGAAAAATAATTTTTAATTTTATATCAATGTGCACAGAATTAACATATCTATCCATTGGTAATATTTTAATTTATCAGATCTGAAATTTAAAAAATGACTTTTGAGTACCTAGTCAAACACACAATTTCCATTTTCGGAATGACCCTGACCGCACAACTCCACGTCATATCCCGTCATATCTCAGCAGACGATCTCCATAACTGATTTTTAAAAAGATTAAAAACCTACAAAA